>JASANN010000265.1:199153-215340 GCA_031762395.1 Calameuta pygmaea | reverse complement strand
TATATCTATCAACACGATAAACAAGGGTAGTTCATCCCTGATGCAGTTTGCACTTGACCGGATTATATGCATGCATAAACTATAGTATGCAAAATGTTGCATCTAGCTGAATTTTCATGTAATGGAATTAAAATTGCATCAACCGTATGCAACTGCGCTCCACGTGATATCCTTTGCTTGAATATTTTCGTAAAAGATTCGCGTGTCGACGTCATTGCCGTCGTGTAACCCCTAAATTGGATGGTGTGCCGGAGTATTGCAAGCATGTTTAAGGAGAGCTTGAAAAGTTTGAGGAAGGGGGTATATCGTTGGGAACTCGATTAGGAACTTTAGTTACATGGGTTATAGCTGCGGGGTTCGGGAGAATTTTACTTCGCCCTCCGTGTTACGTGAAAACATTTTCAAATTCGATTAAGCAATATGGTTACCGGAGGTATGTGCTTGGTATAATATTTTAGATACACACGGACAAGATAACACGGTAATAACGTTAGGCGTGGAAAGATTAAAGTACATTATCTCAAAGATAAATTCATCTAATTTCGAATTTAAGAGACACCGAGATGTCGCTACAAGATATTACGTATCGATTAAAGAAATTTTTATAAACGAGTCTTAACTATCTATGAGATAATTTATTGGTAGCATTAGGGATAAAGGAATTTCAGATAAACTCGTTCGGATAAAAATATCAAAGACGGCAACAAAAAAAAATTTTTTTAATTATCTTCCTAGAAATCAAAACGTTCCTACAGTAATTTCGTTCTCGTAGCGATCAGTGTAACGTTGTATTTTTTATTGCATTTCTTTTTTTTCCTTTAATTTCCTCATCTCACTTTTAATTCATCTCCACTCAGTACTCATCTTACAAATATTTGATGCACCGTCATGCTTCCTTAGAAATGATTACCAACTCGCGAAAGCTTTCACGTGTAATGTCGCGGCATCGTTTCGTAGAGGCGTGGAAGTCTAGACGAGTCGACTATAACTATTGAAATACTAAAATGTCCCGTAGCGTTAGAGGCGATGTTACATAATGGCCGAGAAACGTTTAAAAGCAAGTATCAATTTCGGAGCACTCACCAGAAAGAAGTTTTTCGTGGGAGCCTAATTCGACCCCGTCTGATTTAGAAAGTACAATGCGGTCGGACAGATTAAAAATTTCGAATAACCATTGTTTTTGAATGATCGAAACAATTTTTTTTTTTACGAAACTTCAACCAATAAAAATTTAAACCAGCTGAAAGCAAAGTTTGCGACATATACTTTGGAGGGGGGATCAACGAATTATTATTTTTCATGCGCAAAACTCGGAAGTTTATTCGATGATGAATTTTGTACTTTTGTCTTTACGTAAAAAAAAAAAAAAAAAAAAAATTATATTTTTAATTGTCACAAGCAGTCGGGATTGTTTCGTGGTAATTAATGAACTTCGTATTGGATTATTCGGACAAAGTTTTATATCGCTTTATTCGTTCGAGAAAAATTCAAGTAATTAAATTCAATCGTTCTGCGCGTCTTAAGCTCGGTTTACACTTGGCGGAAGCACCTTTTATCTCGTCCGGTGTCAGCCAATGAGCGTCAAGCAAGTATTTCATTAAAGACAGTTAGGACTGACCGGATAGGACCCTGGGAAGGATAAAGGGACTGTTTTAGAAACCCAACGGAACATTATGGGAACGGTTAGGAACCCAATGGAATATTTTAGGGCAGTATTCAAGAGGGCGACGATTTCTTTCACATCAAGATTAACGAGTGGAGTAATTTTTTGTATCCCTTAAGGCTACTTCTTTTTTGTTATTTTTCACCACATTATTGATCATCACAGTTTTTTGAGTATATATATATTTTTTGTAAATTATCATGTAAATATTTATACAGGCCATCACCATATATAATATCGTCACATGTAAACTGGTTTAAATCCCCAAGTAAATACATCTAATTCTTGAAAACATCACATTAACTATATACGTCAAACAGAATATATAAAACAATATGCAAAAAAATAAGTCGAGTAAATATACGTAACAAACGATCTATCAATAAAAAAAAAAATTAACTCGCTCAAAATACTTTCCACAATATCCCACGAGACCGATACATTAATAGTCGAATGAAAGATCACCCAAAAAAAAAATAAAATAAAAGCGTAAGATAAAAAAAAAGGGGGGGAGGATCAAGATGAATAATTTGTTAAAATAAATTTCCCAAAGAAAATAAACAGTTAGATCTAAAGTGCATGGGAACAAAGAAAAATGAATTTTGGTGAAGAAAATAAAAAAGAAAAAAAAAAATTCGATAATTCGTCCGTACGAAAGCCGCGCAAGTAAAAAAAAAAAAAGAAAGATATGAAGTAGGTTAAAAAAAAAGAGAGAGAGAGACCAAAGAAAATGAAAGATATTCGTCTACTCGGCATCTAATACTGGTTATTTACGAGGCGATAAAGCACCGAGCGCTCATCGATAAGGGTTTTGTTCCCCGTGACATATGCACCTACGCCTGCGCTTCCCATTCTCACATGCATAACTCCATTCTGGGTGGCAGGGGCTTGGCTCACGCTGCACCGCGACTACGTACTACGTAATGCATAACGTAATGCAAGGACGCATATTGTCGCAGTATGTCCATTGATCACCGGATGCTGTCACAGGGTATAACGTTCTACGAATGTATGAATGCACTCCTCATACGTGGTACCGATATGTGCACACACATGATCGATTCGCACGCATGCAACTATGTCGCGTGGCTTCGCTGCGTCAAACTAGTTTTCATTAAGCTACCGATTTGATATCGATAGATGCCTCTTCGATCGCAAATTTTTTAAATGCACTGAAAATTTTTTCTACGTGCAATTTTACGTATGTAATAAATTGCTGAAAACAAATATTGATAAGTTAAGAAAGTACAGGAAGGGGGGGGGGGATTTTTTTATTGAAATTTAATCATGAAGCTTTTTGGGGAAGGGGATTATTTTGCATCTATGGAAATGAATGGGGCAAGTATTTTTAAGGGATGTATTTACATTGGTAACGGAAGTGCAACGCAAACGCAGCGGTGCATCGTTCTCTATTTACTTTGGGTCTAACGATATTTGTGTATATCTGTGCTCGGAAAGGTATACATTTTTCAGGATCGGTCTCTGCAAAAGAAGTTTTGCGTTTCGCGATATTGGATAATAAAATCCCGTGTTTTATGGTGAATATATTTCAATATCCGCGATTCAACGTAAAAACAATCCCGGCGCAATAAATCGACGTTTGTAAATACCCCCGTAGCATACGAGTCGAATGCATATCGTGTGAGTATATAGGTATGTGTGTGTGTGTGTATATATATATATATATGACGGGGGATAATTTATCGATGATAACGAATAATGCACGAGCAAACTCGCGGTTTTCCACGGTAACCCGATCGGATGAATTCCTACTTTTAAATTAGTTTGGTCGTTTGATCGAGTGCAACTTGAAATTTCGCTCCAGTTACGCAACGATGCAACTGCTGCATCGTATCTCGGCGAATTACTCTATCGCATGCATATATGGAATTGCATATGCGCATCCGCATTTACGTATAAGCATATATATGTATACGAAAATATAAACCATTATATAACGATTAGCAGAATAATGAACAAATTTTTCGACTATTTGAAATTAAAAAAAAAAAAAAAAACTTTTTCACAAAGTGAAGCTACAATTGCACAAGCACCCTGGGAAGCTAATTAAATTTGATAAAGTGCATCCTTACGAGAGAATGCAATAACTGTGATTAACTTGTTCGCGTTTTCTGGCTCTCGTAATATTTCAAAATTCAAAGTATTAAAATTTTTCAGAAAAATACACAAATGTAAACAGCGTACGTCGATTCCCCGAATTTCGACTGACGATTGACGAGTGACTCGAACGATCGAGCGACGATAAGTGAAATGTCAAATAAAGTGAATTAAAAAAAAAAAGGTAAAAAAACATTTTTGAAAAAGCCCACAATTTTTCAGTTTAACGACATAAAGATATGACGCGACGCTCGTTAAAATTTTCATAATTTTTTTTTTCTATTCATCCTACCGTAAACGACGTCGGTTTGACATTGGAACGAGCGCCCTTTCGTAATCCTCCTGAATGTTGCGAGATAAATTCCATTTCATCTCACGCAATCAATCTTGATTGGAACTTCAAAGTTCAGGAGCGCCGGAGTTTCCGTCCCTCGGAGAGACTTGGTTAAAGTCCGCGAAAGATAGAGCGAAGAGAAGGAAGAAGCATCGACCGAATAGAAACAGAAGTTTTAATGAAGAAGTGATGACGACACTGGCGGAATGTCAAAATTGATTCCAAAAAAAAAAAGAGTAACTTTTAACAAAGTAAAAGTTTTAACCAACCCCCCCCCCCCCCACCCCCACCCCACCCTCCACTACATCCCCCCGATACCTTTGATAAAAAAAGTTAGAGTCTGACCCAATAGACAAAAAAATAATCGTCACGCAAGAACCACAACAAATGGACCAAGAGAGGATGCTGCGTTCATCTCGATCCCCTAAAGAAAATCTGTCAACCGTCCACATTCGCAAAGACGGGACCGAGTTCCAAGTAAATCCCAACGTCAAACAATTTCGGTTCGTTAAGTTGGCCAAGATGGCACAATGCTTTTGTTCTTTGAATTATTACCAGAAATTACTTGATTCGTCAAGATATACTGGCCAGCCCAAGAGTACACACAGGGAAAACAGAGTCTACTCGTAAATAAGTCTGGCAGTACATCCAGTATATATATACACATAGTTACCGATCATTGGGTACCGGTTTAAGAAAGTCTAAAGATGCAACCACAACCACCAACAGTTTCACAAGGCGTGTATACAAGAGGCTATAAAAGAATGCGTCGATGTCGGATCGCGGAATTCAGTCTGAGCATAAAACGACGACCTGATATACGATCTGGTTATTTCTGACGCTCTTTGATTCGGACCAACTGCCTGTGGGTCGCCGGAGCACCCAGGGCCGCCAGAAGAAGAAGAAGAAGAAGAAGAATCGTCTGGTTACGGATACCAAAAACAAACTGCAGCGATACAAACCCAACGCGAGATACAATGAGTCTCGATATTTATGTGATGAGGGATCAGACGTCGTTCTTTACGCAACGAAATTCGCTTTGGCACCTGGTAAGAAAAACCTAAACCAAACCGTGCCCGATGCAGTAAACCAAAACCAAAGAACCTAAAAAAATTTTTTTACGGTCACTTTATAGAATTAAAATTTTGTCTATCGTATGACGGAAGCAAGTAATTATGAAAAAAAAAATTGATTTTGAATTTGGTTGGAAAATTTTTGGACTGCTTCTTACTCATCTCGTTCTGTCTCTGTAGTACGTAGGTAGGTATACATGTATTAGGTCCTCGAGCAGCTGACCAGCTCAAAACTGTCTCTAGGTTCGAGTGACAAGCAGAGGACAGGTCGCTCGGTGTGAACGTCCTCCTATCTGCGGCAATCGCCGCCACGTTTTCGGCTCCCATAAATCTCGTTATCGCGACAGTCGCTTGGTCGCGCGGTGCGATGTTACAGTTTTTTTCGAGAGAATCAGAAAGAGTCAGGATTGCTGCCTCGTCCTGGTGCTTTTACACCGGAGATATAAGCCATTACCTACCTACCTTAGTTAGGTACCTACCATATCTACCCGACTTACCAACTATCCGACTGGTTGACTGGCTGCCTACCTGGACTCTCCTGGGATTCGTCTTACTCGACTCAACCGCGTTATCGTATTATCTGCGTATGTAACCAGAGTTCGCGCGGCACGTACAAAAGGCATTTTTATTTCGAGACATGTAATTAGCGCATAGGGACGAGTGACATTTTTTGTCACTCGAATCAAGTCAAGCCAGAACCTACGACAATCCTGAGATCGAAAAAAGGTAAATTCTACAGCCAAAAAAAATCTCTACAAAAAAAATATATAACCAAAAGGATCTTTTTTTTTTATTTTTAACGCACATGCCCACCGTATCTAATTTCAAACTCCATACGAGTAACGTCTTCTGAGTTTGACGTAAGGAAAATTTGTTATGGCAACGTTAACCCATAGTTTAAATGCACATAGCGGTGCTGTCAGCGTGTAGAATTGACACGTATGACGTCGGTACAGTAGATTCCTACATAGCACATGTGGACATAATATTCGACAATTACAAGGAACGTATATCAGTCCGTGCTCATATATATATATATATATATATAGAAACCCTATCCAATTTACGTTACAGGGATTTGGTTAAATTAGCCAAGAGACGCCGGGCGTCGCTGGGAATAATATCACTGGACAGAAGGGGCGGGGGGGGGGGGGGTCGACCCGGCGTTACTAACGGCGCGCGTCGGGACTTTCTAAGCCGTATATCATTTCCCGTGGCGACTTCCCGTGAAAAAGGGACAAACAATGCGCGTCCCGAAAACGTGACGCCATTGTATCACGAAACTGTGAAAGATCGTCTATACGCACGCGACCAATGGACTTTTGTTCGCAATTCGTTGCATCGAGTCTCGTGTATCGAAAAAAAAAAAAAAAATCTCACATACCAACGAATTAAATAACGTACAACTGCGCCCTACAGTACCTGGTCCAGATAAGATAACTCATCTATAAAAATCTCTATTTCAATGAAATCAATGAATGATCTTTTTTTAATTCGATCAGAGGTTACCTAATATAGTCGGCACTGGAATCCAAAGGGAACACCTCTGTATACTTTGGTCTTATCAAATACTGGTTTCATCATGGCGGGTTACTGTATCTCGACAGGGTTGGTACCTATACCTACTGGTTACGATATGCTATCTAAGAGCACCGAAAGAAGACACTTAGCAGATCGATCGTATCGGATAGGGATATACGAAAGGCTAGTGCACCGGAGTGTACTTCACGTCCCACGCATATATATATATTTCATATACATATTCCATATATATATATGGAACAGTGAACGAGTACGAAGAACTGGAAAGTGAGAAGATTCGTTAAGATCGTAGAGAGGTGTTCCTGACTTGGCGTCGGGACGCCCACCGTACCCGATAAAAGGTAGACGCAGCGTCCTCTTCCTCCTCCTCTTCATCAGGTCCACCCATGTATCTTTTTCCTAACTCTCTCTCTCTCTCTCTCTCTCTCTGTATCTTGTCCTGTGCTTGGCAGTGCTCTCTTTCTGCATCTCCTTCTTCTTCTTTCTCTTTCTCTCTCTCTCTCTCTCTGAATCTGTCTCCTCGTTCTCCACGGGACGTCCTTTCAACGAGTTCGCTCATTCGCTCACTCACGTAGCCGGATGAGGTTAATCGCTACTTGACCCAATTTAATTCTCGCGCCTTAATGCGCCGCCAAGAACAATAGGACTTTTAGCGTGGTATCCGTCCCAGCCTCCTCAGACAATGCTCAACTATTCCTGCGATGAGCTTGTCACTGGTCCGATTCAGGAATTCCGGGGATTAAGAAAAGATTTTAGAAATCGGAGCAAGTCCTCTGTATATACATACAGAGCGCACACCCCGACCCTGATAATAATTCCATTTGAGTTTAATTAACCCCATCCAAATTACCAGACGCTGTAATACCAGAGATTAAGAGAATAAAGATAGACCAATTAGCACCCACTGAATTACCATATCGTCGACCAATTTGTCTCGTTCAAAATTCATATCTGAAATTTGGACCTTGAAAAAAAAAAAGAAGATATTTTCGCCTAACCTCGAAAAACCCTCTCAAAGGACTCTCGGAGCTTTCGAAGCTGCCCGATTAATTTCTCGGCGCGGCTTATCGAGATCCTTCGGCGGCGACCCGGTGAGCGGGAGCGAAGAGTCCGTGGACGGTTTATTCTCGTCGGATGGGAGAAGATCGAGAGGGAGAAGAAAGAAGAAGCGGAGCCCCGTGGTTGGCGCAGATGAGCGAAGGAGAAGATACGAGAGAAGGAAGATGAAGCGGAGGGAGGAGGACGAAGGGAGCTGAGGGTCAATGCTCCCAGGAGGTACATTGCCTTCGGGGCCAGAGAGGGTACCAAGAGGAGGGGGACCAGTCGGTCGGCTGCTACCAACGTGGAGAGCGCGGGAGCACGAGAGACAACAGGAGAGAGTTAAAAGGGGGGAAATTGAGGGAGAGAGAGAGAGAGAGAGAGAGAGAAAGGGAGGAGGAATAAGAGAAGCCAAGAGGGAGGAAGAAGAGAACCAGCATTGACCAGACCCTGGTCAGCAGCAGGTGCATCCGACAGGGCCAGGATGCTGCAACAACACCACGAGGATATGGATTCCCATAATTGCCAAGATTACGAATTACAATCGATTTACATGAGTTTCGTCCCAGCCTGTACCCACGTGTGTGCAATTTTCATACGAGCTTTATATAGTCGGAACACGGACACGTGGAATTCGAATATTCAAACGGGTGTAAGAATTCATAAAAAATATAGAGCATTGTAAGACTGTTGGTAAAAAAAAAATGAAAAATCGTCCTGAAAAATTTTAAAAAAATGTTATCATTTAATCATCTGCTCACTTTGTAGTATCATTGGGACGTGTTGTGTCCTCATAGGTTATGCATATGGAATTCGATACGTAAGTTTTCAAGGATCCGATGACGGACTTTAATATATTTATCTGGGACTCTTACAATGTAGTTTCTAAAGAGCGAAATAATAGCCTTAAAAAATATCGCGATAAGATAACCACCACGCAAATTATGCAAAACTGGATGCGCATAAATCAGCATTACGTAAATTAAGCGAGTGCACCACTTTCTCCCGCATAGCAAACTCCCACGCGAATCGCCGTATGAATATAGGACTTTGCGATCTTGTCGCAACGACGTTTGTCATCGGATACGTCGGTACTGTCGTCGCGACGCTGACTAATCGTTTTGGCCTAGGAAAATAATGGAAAATATATATATATGGGGAGGAGTGTAAAGGTGAATTTTCAAATGTCCATTAATTATCGAACGACGATCAAAAATGCGATTCGTAATTTTACTAAGAAAACGCGAAGCATTAGGCGCGTCGCGTCGATGGAAACTCGCCCACATTACGTCGTCGCGACGCCTACCTTTCGCAATACTTCGCAGTCGACTGAATCGCCTCGATCCGACCTCACGACGACAATGACTGATGCTTCACGCTAAACGCTTCATAGAAACTGGATCCGTACGCCGAGGGCGCAGCGACGTTATAATCTTATAATATATAACATTGTGTATTAAACCGATACCCAATCTAATGCGTAATCTCGAGATAAGACTTTTTTTTTTTTTTTTTTCTAAGCGTCTAATACAAATGGCACTACGTATTTAATGGTAAATCAGAAGGCTTAAGGCATGGGCGACCATTGTCATTAATTTACTGAAATCTCATGAGATTCTAATCTGCGCCACTCCCATACGTATTTATATTCTTAGACAGTGCGGTGACCTTATCAAACTGATAATACGCTATATAATGGCGTCAAGATAACGAATCGGTATTCAACAATCACACATACATTAATCTAACCAGATAACACCGAGCGCGCATTTCCAAAGTATTACAGTAATTTTGAAATACCAAAACGAGAAAAAAAAACATTTCTTTATCATTCATTACGCAACGTCCCGAGAGTTTCCAGTTTCGTGCGCGAGATGCACTGTGAAGTTGCGGGCGAGCGTGAATAAATTTATGGCGAGGGGGGGGGGGAGGGGGGGGATAAAAAATATGTTTTACAGTATTTTATGGCGTGCGCTTTATAATGGCCACGACGCGGTTCAAAAGGCATCGTGGTCCCGTGTGGTTCGCAATTTCGTGACTCTCCGAAAGTCCGCACGAAATTTTTTCCGTGAGTCAATTCTGTGACAAATGGTGTCCCATAAAAAAAAAGACAGCCAGCGACGTGGTCATCTCAGTGATACTGCAACGAGAACTGTAGTCATGTTAGGGGTGGCTTCTGGAGGGAGGGTAACAAATATAACTCGATAAAAATCCTTCTACCCTTATGCTGACCGATAGTAAAGCGAATTCTGTTTTTCACGAGAAAGACTCGACTATGTCGGAGCGATAGTCGTTTTTGATAATAAAAACGTAAGAAAAAAAATAAAAAATACTAATAATTATCAGCGCACAAGGTTTTAATGCAACGAGGAAATTATACGTATGATTTTAATAAACTGGTCGTAAGAAATTCGTGAATTCAAAAATTACGAAAATTGACGACACGTCTACTGAAACATTTCCGGTCGTAGTAATTACACGCGACAGGGTTCCAATTAAAGTTCACTGGCGACAGAATGGCCGTGTACAGCAGTTATGTAGTACAGGGAACAAGGTGGATTCTAATGGTCCAGAGTCTCAATTAGCATATTAAGTTACTGCGAGAATTCGGTGGAATTTAATCGACTGTCACGTAATTGCTATCGTCGATATTGATTTTGCAGTATGGAAAGATATTTTGGAGATAAGAAATTTTTTTTCAAAAATTCACGATCATCATCTTTTTTTGCTCGTCCACGCATGGACGTGTCTCTCGATTCCTTTTTCGCGTCAAAGAAAGCCTCATTTATGATTGACAAAAATTTCGTAGGTACGAAATTTCCAAAAAAAAAAAATTTAACTCGCTATCAGTACCGCGATTTACGAGGACAAGGAATTACGAAATTTCAATGAAATTCAAAATTATCTTACCCGCACCGGTACAAGACTTAATTCAGCGTGGCAGGATAAATCGGAGAAACGTTACGATCCGCCTGCGAATCTCCTGGAGTACGAATCAAAATCTTAAACTGATGTTAGCTCAATTTCGAATGATTACCAAGCGCGTCTCGGATTTCTTGGTAATTAAAGTTAGAGCGGCGTAGCCCCATGAAATTGCTAATTAAACCAAACCAAGTAAAACGTTCGAAAACATCATAGATATCTAGACACGAGATATAAGTACATACAGACAAGTACAAGGAAGGATTAGGATTAAAAAAAATTTTTTCAAAAGAAAAAAATCCTCAAACCTACTTGAAATGACGAAAAAAAAAAAAAAAAATGTCTAATCATCTCCGAAACAAAAGTCATGCTTTCATTTGATCCAAGTGACATCCGAGTCATCGGGTACTGAAAAATTCCATGTATGACAGCGCACGTGACACTTGTTAATTCATACATACATCTACACATGCGCAGAGTTAATTCTCCTATCTCTGTCTCTGTGCCTATGTACACACACACGTAGGACTCAGGCCAGAAAACGAAGCGCCATGACACGCCGACAACTGCTCGGCAACAAAAGCCTTATTAGAGAGACTGCTTACGAAACATAAGCGGAGTTTGGTTGGCTTGTTAGGGCAAATTAGTGGCAGTATGGACCCAGGGGCTAATAAGGACCGACACACGTGTCAAAACGTCAACGGGGATGGCTGTGCGAGATTGCCAGAGATTTGTCCCTTGTACGATACATGTATACAGTAAAAGGTACCTGGTGTCTATGCATAGAGAAAACCCTTATTTCCATTTTCGAAAAAAGAAAAAAAAAAAGTTTTCTTTATGATGATTCCCGTCATCTCTCGTCATAGGAGTCTACATATATTTTTTCTCATTCCTTCAATACTTCTTCCTTCTTTTTGTCCCTTCTCAGCGCTCGGGCTTCCCTCTAACAAGACCCCAGGACCGCAGGGCCCTATCTGGATCCTGTGGTTTTAGGGTCTCGCCCGTATAGGACCGTTAGGCACGTGAGGATAACCGTACTGGGTCGAATCTACCCAAAAGTTCAAAACCACAGGGGATGCTGTTGCAGCGAAGCATGTGTGGTCTAAGAATTCATTCATGGCTCTTACGAAATAAAAAGTTCAAGAGTCGATAGAGCGTCAAATCATTTAAATACAGGTAATGTGAATCGTGCTGGACTGATAGTCCGTTTTTTGGGGATCGATTTCGATTAATTATCTAATTTGGTTATTACGTCGCGAATGCGAACTAGGCTCGTATAAAAGCTAGGCCGTAACGTCGCTGGAAAAAATTCACAAGGTCCGATCCACAGTTTGCCACGTGATTATTCTTAGTCGATTAATCTTTATTTTCCTCGGGTTGGTATTTCGCTTCACGTACTCGAGCCAGGATCGCATTTCTTACCGCGAATGTCCTCCGCCGGTTGCGGTTGAGTAATTCAGGGCCGTATGTGTATAATCTAAAAGGCGCCCCCGGCGCTATAACGAACGTTAACGTCGTAAGACCGTAAGAAAGAAAATCACAATGCGCGACCGGGACTTGTGTACCGAGCTTAAGTAAGGACTTGATGGAGCGACGGCTCGTTTCTTGTTTTTTTTTTTTTTTTTTTTTTAAACAAGACAGTGGCGATCATGCGTGCGAGCAGTACAGTCCGAGCAATAATCGGTAATGGCATTGTCTTCTATTTATAAAGCTAAGAAACCGGTCTGGATCGATTTGGTCATTGACAATGAGTCATCTGTAGATAGGCGAGTGTAGCTTGTATATGGACGGCTGGAGATCACAGCTCCATCTACCTCATGGGGCTTCCTTGGAAGACGAAGCTGAACGGAAGAAGAAACTATGGACGTCTGTACCAGCGTGTCGGATACGTATATGGGGATCGTGCGTGTAGATGCGTGGAGAAAGGTAGAAATGAGAACGGGGCTTAAGGATCGATTCGATGCTTATTTATCTATCTGGATGATCGCACTGAGATCAACTGCCATCATCGTCATCAAGACTGTTCCGTGCCATGGACTGTGATACATGCCTGATCATTCTCCTTAACACCGTCCAAGCGCATTTCTCGATTGACTGCCAATCGATAATTGATAATCAATTTTATTCACCGATGGAAAACAACTCTGAGCTTGTATGGGAAAACAAATTAGTTGTTTGTATCATTTGCGCGGATCACGCGGATAGATCGTAGGCACTAGGATGATCCGAGTGACTTATTCGTTAGATCATTTTGGTCCATTTCGATAAGAGGGATGCTGCGACAGGGTTTGGTCGAAGATGATAATAAAAAAAAAACTGGAATCGATTAAATTAATATTTTTACAAAATCCCGCAGACGTTGACTATTAAAATTTTTTTTAACCAGGCATAAGTGCCAGTACCCAATTGTCTTCGGGATCGATGAGATACGTAATAGGGAATACGTAATAAGCTAGATGAGCGACTAGGTGAACACGTGGTCGATCTGTCAAATGCGATCGACGTGTGGACTGGGCTTTAGGATTGCCGTATATACCATCTCTATTCTACTTATTCGATTTATTCCATCCATTCTATCCTGTCGTATCTAGCTTACGTGGCTTCGCAGCATCCCAAAGGAAGTAGTCGATGATGAAACTGGTTTGACGAGTATCGAGGAAGCTGGACTACGGTCCAGACGGGCGAACGTCTCGCGTTTGGTCAGGACGTTGGCTCATACTATATATTTCCCCTCCATTCGCAAAACAGACTTCGGGGTAAACAGGATAAATAAATTAGACCTCGGGATAACTGTGATTCCTGATCGAGATACTCTTTTTCTTATCATTTATCATTCGCGTCTTCGAGCATGTTTTTTTTTTTTCGGGATAAATAGCCACGCGATACTAGACAAATAAATTTCTGTCATTTTATTACACGACTAACCGGAGCAAGATATTGAGTAAGTATAATCCGACAACAAGTAACAGCACCCCGATGAGAAATTAATATCTTGTCACCATATCTACCACTGCTATAATCTCGGATAAAACCACTGCGTCCGATATGACACGAGATGAAAAGAGGAAAGTCCAATTGAATGTTTTACAGTCTGGACCAATTTCACGCGTTGACCCTAAATTTGTCCATCAGCTAGATGAAATTCAGACTTTCCATTAGGACGTCAAGATTTAATTACCTCACCGATACACTTTTCGTATCCTCTCACTTCGGGAGGCTGTAACCAAATGGACCAATTTCCTAAATGAATTTCGTAGCTTAGAAAAAATTAATAATTTGACAAATAAATTGGTCTCTATAGAGATGCTGACTGGACCAGGTTAAAAGTCTTTGGCATCAAGAGTCTTGAGATGAACAAGGGGTCAGACTGGCAAAACGTATAGGATCAACCGTCTGTAGTAATTTCTCGCAAGCAATGTCTTGGCTATCGTCCCGTTAGCATCTAATCAGCGACAAAGATGCATTGTTGCGGCCTGCCTGACGGATTGCGAAGAGCTCCGCATCGCGGCGCCCTTATCGCGGTTTGCATGATCCGGACAACCGATCGGTTTCTAGTTAAACCCAGGAAACACGGGCTACACGACCGACGCCACATGCTGCAGTTACATTACTACTATCGCGGGACTGTAGAGACGGCAACGGCTGGTACACGACTGGTATACCTTGCTGGATGCTGTATGGTCCATTATGTAGAACCGTGTAACTCTAATGTATATTCAACAGGAAAATTGAATGGAGCAAAAAGATTCCTCGCTCGGTAGTCCATGCGAAGTTCCCGTAAAAATTGTTCTACTTGGACTGTACTGAGCGCGGTGCAATTTTAAACTGGTAAACTGGACTTTCCTACTGAAACTTCCCACGCGATTTATGGTGGTTCGCGCAACAATGGGTTGTTGACTTTAATTCTGGTACCTCATGCTCTTTTGGCAAGGGTCGCCAAAAAACTTTTATTGCTTTCATACGGCAAGAAACATTGGCAAATAATGACGACTAGGGGAGTCACCCCATAGAACGCTAACTACGAATAATATCTTTGAATGCTACTGTAGATGCTGCAGGGAGATTTTCCAATGGTAAGGTAATCTTTTTATTAAAAAAAAAATTAAAAAAAAATGTGTCAGTAAAGTCATGTCAGATGGCAAATATAAGGGTATAAAAGTGGTGCCAATGTCTCATACGTTTTTACGTGTACGTTATTACGTACAAGGGTAGTTTTCGTAATCTGGAAGGGAATGATAAAAATGAATTTTCAACGCGGTACCCACTCGGCCCCACCCGCTGGGGAGAAATAATTCATAACGCGTGTCCACTTGGGGACTTCCTGTGCGAGTTCCTCTACCCTCCTGCAAGATTTCTCTTATTTATCAGAGAGAAGCCGGGATAAGAGAGAAGAAAAGGAAAAAAGGAAGGAAGAAAGTGAAAGAGGAAGTTCTGCGTTTCCGAGCGTCGCAATTCGCAAGTTTGCCAAGAGCAAGATTTAAGATGATGAAACTCTTGAAAATCGTAGGGATCCCAAACCGGAAGTGACTCTGCCTCACGCACCCAATAATTTGTCAAATTATTAACCTCGTAAATTTAAAAAGCTCCAACCCACCAATTTGTCAATTGAAAAAAAATAATGGTTGTACAGGCTTTGATATATGCAGTGATGAAAAAAAATTATTAACGACAGCAGCGCCCCGGAGAGCCGGCGGGAGAAATTGGAGAATGGCTTGCGCGCAACAAATTCCTTGATTCTTATTGCCCTGAGGAGTACTCGAGAAAATGCCGTGCTCACACGTACAGCAGTTAAAATTTCTTTCGGGGCTACGTGCACCATGACCTCCTGCCTTTACGCAGGGCGGGGGGGGGGGCGGGGGGGAGAGAGAGAGAGAAGCAACAAGATAGTGGCAAAAGGGGAGCCATTTCAAAGCAATTTCTTCCATCGCGCGCCAAGACGTATGGCCAGGATATTACAGTGTTTGCACAATATTATCCCGCTATTAATCAGGATTTCGCAAGACGAAGGCAATGAATGCACGTGTCTCATTTTAATTCGCTTTACTCGATCTTCTGCCGAGGCCTAAGCTACCGCATAAGACGATTTATCATTGAAACCGGGTCCCTGAGATGGTAAGCGGGGAGAAATTCAGAGTGGCGACGTGAGCGCCAACGGATTTTCGTCTAACCTCCGATCCCGAGAGCGTTGGGACCGGTTTTCAAGATATCCCATAGAGTGACCTTTCGTTTTGAGAATAAAGAAGAATCTAGCTCGAGCAATAAGTAGGTACGGCTCGAAGGTACCAACGAGGGACCCTGGTACCAATCTCTTGCAAGTTGGTACCGAACTGGTACCGGACTGGTACCACAGAGTCTACAAATTGTTACACTTTAATCGAACGAGTATCTTTTACTTGCGCATGCGCACTTGTTACCTCTATATATCTGTGAACAAAATCCCCCCCCTCTCTCTCTCTCTCTCTCTCTCTCTCTCTCTCTCTCTCTCTCTCTCTCTCTC
>JASANN010000265.1:171637-199053 GCA_031762395.1 Calameuta pygmaea | reverse complement strand
CTCTCTCTCTCTCTCTCTCTCTCTCTCTCTCTCTCTCTCTCACTCTCTCTCTCTCTCTCTCTCTCTCTCTCTCACTCAAATTGTCCAAGTTACCCGTGTGCAGCATGTATGGTACAACCTGGGGAATCACTACTCTTGGCTGGGGTTCGTGACTCACCTGAAACAAAAAGAGAACGGGTTCGTTAGCAAAGGCCTGTATTTTTCCAAGGGAGTGCAATGTGCATCGATTCGATGCACCGTGGCGCACCAGTCGCATGTATGCAGTTTTCCGTATGATTTGCTTCAATTTTATTTTTTTTTCTTCCTCTTTCATCTTCACCGTTACCTATGTTGATTCTCGTTTCTCTATTACGTTCCACTTCGTTCCTTTTATCCGTTCCATCTATCGGACGTTCCCGTGAACTACACGCCGCAGGATATTGGTTTACTCGGATTTAACACCCGCGCATTTGCCACTCCCCACGAGATGTTTACGCGCGTTGTCAATGCCACGTAACGAGGGGTTTCGTTAGGCGTCTGTTTCCATGTAAAAGCGGGTGCGCCAAGGTGAGAAAATTACACGATTAAATCAAATCGAACAAAAAGAAACAGGTTATCCAGGAAATTATCTTTTCCGCGTACAAACAGCCAACGAACCGTTGCGATACAATTAATTCGCCTTCGTACGAGTGAAAGATAGCGCGGAAGTCATTTCGAATAATTACAACTTTTCCAAAACCATCATTTACATCGATTTCGAGGATCACCCGAGTAAGATAAAAAAAATATATCAAACACCAATTCATATATGTTTTTTTTTATCAACAATAAATACACAAGAGTAATCAAGCCCAAGACTTTTCTTCAGGTCCAAAACCAACCATACTCGTCAGGCCAATTAAACCTGTTCTCAGGATAAAAAAAAAATTAAGGATACACGTTGAAAAAAAAAATCAAAAAAACTTGCATCAAGAATTTTTATGCTACCAATCCAGACGCCGTCGAGCAATCCGTATGGCTCCCACATAAAACCCAACCACTCCCCCTCCCCCCTCCGACATTTCAAAGATTCCGCGTCATTTTCCCGCAATCTCCCGTATATACACCCGTGGACTTATAAAGTCGCCGGCACCCACAAAGAACGTCCCTATCGTTGGTGAAGTATCGTTCGCCGCGTCCATTATGGCATTCTTGCATTCCAGCGCCGGTACGTCAGCCCACGCGAAACTGTGCCGAAGGGCCGGAAAGGGCCCGAGACGTGCGCGCATGCGCACAAGCGAGACTGCTAACATTGTGACGACACAAGCGAAGCAGCCATGTCGGACAAGCAGAAACAATATTGTATTCCGTGTGCAAGGGCCCCGGGGGCCTTTTTTTACACACTGGCCCAGTCTGTCGTACAAAAGGGCGTGGGCCGCGCATTGCTCAAGTTCTCTATACAGTAGATCGCCGGGGCCCGGTATACCTATACACATACGTTCCGGCATATCGCTATGTATATATTTCACAGTATGTTGCCAGTCCTACATCGCGTTATAGTCCAGTTATCCAATTTACCGATATACATGTATACATATATATACACAGACACAATAGCGTGAGCGGCTTATTACCGACGCTAAGACCAAAGGGACACCCAAAGCATCTTGTAGTCTTGCAAGAATTATGCCTGTATTACCTGTCTTACCAGGGTAAATTCAATACCGATCACTAATCGATCGGAGCCGATTAGTGCAAGAGAGACAGTAGATCGGTTGTAATGCCTAGGCTTAAGGTAGTTTCGAAATGAATTTACGCGCGGGGTGTTACGCGCGCGTCCTTTTAACAGCGATCGATTTATTCGATCGATCGGTACTCGTCCGATCGTACTGCCACGATCGATATGATAAATTCAATCGAATCGAACGGCCGGCTCTCGTTAGAGCACGTCGCGTTGATCTATGGAGTATAAATGGGATCCGATCGATTTCTCAGGGCCTCACGAGGAGTATCGATCGAATGGACTTGATTTCGGTACGAACCTTCGCGAGAGTTAAGAAAAGATGATTAATTCGATTTTATATTTGTGGATCGCAAATTTTCTCCGTATATATCGATCATCGCTATAGATCGATTGTAATCAGAGTATCTACAGTTAGATTTTATGATCGCGCGGATGGTATACTTTTTAAATTGACTGTACCCACGTGAATCTTTAATAAGATTCAAAGTTCACTCGGGGCGAACCGTCATTTTTCAAATTTGACTAACTTACGGCTGCAACGGTACAAGCGTCGCGGCCACTTTGCGATTCGCCACCGACGTCATTAAGGCTGATTTCGATGTCGGGACGAAGTCGCCGACTTGCAAGACGGATACCGGCACTTGCCGTCTGGTTACTTTCTTACGAGGATTCCCGGACCGAACGTAGCCAATGGAGTACGGCGCCTTAGGTACGTAAGAATCGAATGGCTAAAAACTGTTCATATAAAAATAGCATCTACAGTTTGATCGATAAAATGATAATGTCAAATTCATTAAATTTATTTACCACTCTTTTTTTTTCCCCTTATCTTTTTACATTTTCTTTTATTTCTCTTGATCCAGATTACCCGGCAGAGGCCCCTCTCTCTCTCTCTCTCTCCCCTTGAATTTTTTTTTTTTTTAATACCAAACCCACAATGTAAACTGGGCCATCCGCATGGGGGCGAGACTCGAGTTGGCAAGATTCAAGATACGTCCGAAGCAACTAGACTTCAACCGCTACGTGACGGAGGTGGAGAAGGTTATCAAAGCCCTAACCCGGGGCCCCTGGTACTCGCGTTACTGGACGCTGAATTATTTATTTAGTTTATCTTATCGTCCCCTGTCCTGCTGATGCCGAGACTCCCATACGAATGGAGACGAAAAATGTTTTCTCGGGTAAAGTCGGTCGATAGATTGACAAGACGCTTTTCTGCGACAGGGAAAGGAGGCAGATCGATTTTCAATATAGAGTCCGGGAGCTGCGACGCTGACAGATTTCGATGCACGAACTTTCAGGCGCTGACCGTATCAGCGAACCTTTCAATCATCCAGTCGCGTTTTAGCACCAGGGACGTAGCTAGAGAGAGTGCTGGCCCTAGACAAAGTGACGCGCTACCAGTAATTTGTAATAGATAGAAGGTGCAGGCACGGGTAACCCCAGGGTTTAGCGACGGCACTGTCACCGCTGTCAGTTTCAAATTTTTTCAAACGGTCAATGCCAGAAGTGTCATTGCCGCAGGTCCGACCGTAGTCCAAATTCAACATTGCGCCAGCAGGTGGGAGTCCAAAATGACTTTTTCGATGCGAGCTTGAAATTGCGTAAAACCGAGGGAACTGATTTGTCAAAGGATCGAGAGACCAAAAACAATGTATATTTCACGAATCAATATCCTCGTGACGGATTCGAAAAAGAAAAAAAAAAAAAAAATGACGCAACCAAGAATTATTTCGAGCCGGCAATAACTCTTAAGAAACATACAACGTATCTTAAAACGCCACGAGACTAGAAAGATCAATAAGCGATTTTGGAAATGATGTAAAAGCCTAAGGGTAACACGTAAAAATGACGTAGCGATGATATAAGAGTGAGAATGGCTCGTTTACATGGAGGAACGTAAAGCACGAGAAACAAAAAAAAAAGGAAGAAAAAAACCTAGAAAAGCCCACAGACTTTCGTACCGAAATACATAAAAGCACGTGCATAATGCGCGCGAGTAGAGTGGAAGAGCGGGAGGGGGAGGTGAAAAAAAAAAATTCTGAAAAAAAAATAAAGGATTCACTCCACCAAGAGCACTACCGTGTTTCGCGAGTCACGTAGCTTTCCATTTGGTTTCTTTTTTGTGTGAAACAAAAAGCCACCCACCCACCCCAAAAAAACCGGGGAAAAAAAAAACAGAAATAAAAGGCACCCACAGAGAATTCAAAAGTAGTGCTCGGAAAAGTATATATGATAAATGTAAAAATAATACCGGCAACGACAATGGCCGCGTACTAAAAAAAAAAAGACTAAAATCGTTTAAAGTTTCAGTCTACTCGTTCCTCTTAATAAATTTCTCTTATTGGCCCGAAGTGACGTTTCACGACGCTTACGTAATCCGGTTTCCACCGGACCCCATAACGCAGCGCAATCCCTTCGCTCGGCCCGGCACAGCCAGCCAACCTTATTGCCGGAGTGCGAGACTCTGAACGAGGTGGCCGCATGGCGCACGGCAGTTCGCCTCATGGAAACTCGGTTCTTTGACCACCGATCGAGTACGCGAAGGAGGGCTGGTGGCGCAGCTTAACGAGCGCGTCGTGAAACACATCGGAGCGTCATGGCCGTTTACGCCCATAACAGTCGTTAAGTGGAAGCCGCGGCTGTTCCGAACTGTCGGTGTCGCGACGTTAAGCTCACCGAGGATTAGGTCGTCTGGCGCGTTATCCGAAAATGAAAAAGGTCAGATGGCAAAAAGGCATCTTCGAGCCAGAGATACGACGCGCGAAGCCAAATACAGACGAGACGTCGAACGAGGTGAAAGAAAATTCTTCAAGGCTGACACACACGTGGACAGTCAACGACAAAGGAGGATGAAAGGGGTTGGTAGCACTGTCACGTAATTCCGAAATGAAATTTCAATACGCAATCCAGCCTTCCTTATCAGATTTTACGAAAATCTCAAATTATCCCGGACAAAAGAGCATCCCAATTGCTTTAGACCGTTGCCAACGTGAATTCATAAACGAAAATTCCCTAGACGGATCAGTGAATGGCCTTAACCCTTATAAATTTTGGGTCTCCCTTGATGCATTGTCTTATCAATTTAAACGCTAAAGTTTACTAGGACCCGTTTGTTATATTTACTGACAGGTTCATATATTCTTCAGTATACACAGCGGTCCAGCTGGAACATTCGTCATCCGGATCTCCAGCGGGTCTAACTCGAGTTTAAGTTGAAGGGTCAACCCCTAACTATGGTGGCCATTAAACAATTTACTTTAACGTCCGGTCGTGGTGGTGAGCGAAGTTTCAGGCTGCATGCATAGTGCATAGAAAGAACTAGGAAAAGAGTCATTTCCGTAAGGTGGTACATACATATATGTATCAACCGTCTATACCGAAGAGCGCATAGGGACTTTTTCATTCGTTCAGCCTAGTTCCTTTCGTTTCACCCCATCGCCATACCACTAGGTCAAAAATGATGAACCGATGAACTATCCGACCACCCCGTAGAACGGAATACGTGAAAGTTCTTAACGCGTAAACTCGGACCGGCAGCGTAGCCAACAGCGCGAGACAAAGTTCCTAGGGTGAAAGGCTAGATGCGGCCAGCGTAACATCTTGAGAGATATTGTTCAAGTTGGTGGAGCCACCCTTACTAGCCAGACCCCATTGCCCTCTCGCCACCCCCCCCCCCTATTCCTTTCTTCTACAGACGTCTTGTGCGCCTTAGAAACTACCCTTACCTTTTTCATCTCTTTTACTCTTATTTCCTCCCCTGCCACTTCATCCCCACTTCACCGCCGCATAACCCCCCTCCCCCCCCCCCCCCCCACCGTATACCTCTAGTTTCTTGGTTGCGCAGCCCCGAGGCCATTTCTGCATTTCCTTCTCAACCTAAACCCATCGTCCCGAAGTTTCCAGGAAAAATAGACACGAAGAAATTTCTTCGTCTCGGAAACACGATACTCGAATACGAATAAACGAATGCGCCTCGTTGACTATACGTATCCGCCTTTTCATCCATCGGACAGTATTGCCAACCCCTATTTTTGCATCTTGATAAAATACCAGAGTCCACGCAGAGGTCATACGAGTCTCTGCTTCGCGATAAGCCGCATAAGCAACGTCCATATCTCTTGTCCTAGTTTCATTTTTTGTCCTCGGGAAGTATCCCGATTTACACCCAAACCCGCAACCCGACCTCGAAAGGCGCATTTCCAAAATCACGGGAAATTCAGACCCGACCAGTGCACTTAGTTCTTAATCCCAGCAAAGGTAAACTTGACGAAGCCGAACTGAACGTAGACCGAAAAAATCAGACTGGCAATGCAATGTATGAGATGCATAAATAAAAAATCCCTACAAAAGTGCATATACGAAATGCATCGGACACACCAAATGGTATATCAGGTTACATAACTAAATGCTAATAAATAATAATAACCATGAAAATATCTAAATACAATTGAATGCAGAAATTGCAGTTCGACAGAATTTGCTGCTAACTTGCATATCCGTCCCAATTCCAGTTCTATATCTGCCTTTACCTCCATCTTTCCAAATGTCCCTAGGGTAACGCTAGGGCAGTTCGCAACGTAATACCGGCAATGAACGACTGACTACAAAGGGCGTAATGTAACCACTAATATCTCTGGCAACCCATTCGCCATACTCTGTTCGCTATAATACATTCCCAGACGCCTGAACCCTCGTAGTCGGTAGCCGCGAGCCGTAACTTTCGATCCTCTGCACTTTCCGACCCCACGAGAGCCACGATTTGGCTCGCGTATTCCTGCACCGGCTAGAGGAATCTTGCAGGGAAAAATCCTATCCTAGTTACACTTTAAAGGCACATTGCAATACCGAAAGATGGGTCGATTGAAGCCGGTGACAAAAAAAAAAGTATCTTCGTCAATGAAAAAAAAAAGTCCCTAGACACTATAGCGCCGAAAACAATAAAAAACGAATATCCAAAGATTCACGACCATCCACACGACAATTAGGGACTTGGAATTAATCCGTGATATCGTCGTATAGTCGAAAGTGATAAAATCCCGTTTCGTAATAAAAAAAAAAGACGTTAACAAGCAAATGTAAAATTTATTCAATCAATTAATTTATAATTAACCATAGCGATCTTAATTTTGAGGCACTCCAAAATCCGCTGCTCCGTCGCTAGGAGTTTCAGTAAATTCCTACAAATTGATTGGTACGACTAACAACTTGTATCGTACCAGAACCAGTATCAGGTAAGGTTATATCGCTACCAGACCCAGTCTAACCTGACCGCATGATCGTTACGCACGAGCAACGTCAAATGAATGTAAATGCGGTTAATGAAACTGCCACGTAAACTTTACCCTCGTCTTTTTTCTACACTCTCCCCCTCTCCCCCCTCCCCTCCCTATCGCACGCCACGTGACATAGAAAATATCCCATACGTGCATATTCATATATGGATATATATTGTGCATATAGCCATGTTCACCCCCTCGTCACACGGGACTCTCATTGGTCAGTTCAAAAATCCATTTTAATTCGCGCTAAGCTGATTGCAGCTTAACTAACCGTGGACTAAACGTAAACTGTAACGACAGTAGTATTTTTTGTTGTTGTTGTTTATTCATTCGCATCCGACATTTTATCGATTTTGGAAAGGAGCCAAGCAATTCAGACACGTGTGAGGTCTTATCGCACGCATACGCGTACGTGCGATTGGACTGGTTACAGTATACACGTAACAATGGACTAACCACGTATCCCACTTTAAATTTGTGCACCCCTATTTTCATCCCCTATAACGTAGAACCCTAGTTGTCTTTTCCCCTAAACCCTTTTTCCACCACCATGACGTTTCAAATATCTGCGCGACGATGGCGAACGGCGAATTACGAACGAGAGAAAATATCGTCACGTTCAATGTGACGCGATTACGTTTTCATTGCTCGATTTGCGCAAAGTGTGAAAATTTGTGTGTTCTGTGTAGACGTGATTTTTTGACGTAATTATATTTACGTAAAAAAAAAAAGTACGAGCGACGTTGTGAACGCCGCTTTAGTACGGTACGGCTACTTACACGCGTTAGTTCAATTTGACAGTCTCTGTATTAGGATACGTGAAAATGTGTCAATTGGGGTTGTATGGTTTTTGCCCTTAGTTGACACTACAAGCAGACACTTATGGCTGAGCGGAAGCACGTGTTCCATTTGTCCCTATGGTAATAATAAAAGCAGCCCCCATGTATCCATCCTTGCGCGTTGTCACGTCATTTCGTCCGGCTCGTGACGTCACGATATGACTGAAACAGCCGCGTTAGAAGAGAGTCGACTATTGACCATGACGTTGGAGTGCATATAATATGCACTTACAAGATGCAACGGCAATGTGCATCCTACGGTGTACAAGGTGGAGCGTTTGTAGATCGTCGAGATTTCGTGGAAGTCTCGTGCTTTCTGGAACTCGAGTCGACCTATGAACCCCAGGCAGTGTCGTCAAGGGGCTTTCACACGGAATTACGATAAGACGTGAAAAATTCGACCGGACGAAGGACAGTGTTGAAAAAAAGAATGTCACATAAAACTATTGGAAAAAAGTTGTTAACAAAATAAAAATTGTAAAAAAAAATTATAACATATTTTCGCTGTACTTGACAAAACGTGACGTTGACATTTTTCGGAAAAAAAAAATTTATTAGGAAATTCCACCCCCACACCATCAAGTAAAATCAAAATCTCTGGTACACAATCAGCCTCTTGCCACCGAAACGGAAGAGGCGTCTTTCGGGCTTGGATAATCAATGGGTCGTCCTGACCCGAGCTAACCCAACGCATACAAGATAATACAGAACAAGGTCCAGATCGGATGCTGAGAGGGTGAATAGGTTAAACGAGATAGGCCAAACCTTTCTTTAAAGCAGCATATAGAAAACGTGTGAAACGAGTAAAGCAACACGAGGCAGGATCCCTTCGTTGAGATAAGATAAAGAGAAAACTGGTTCCACGATTGAAATTGTAATGGAGTAATTTTTTTTCTTCCTTCTCCTCCTCCTCCTCACAATGGTGGCATCCGCTTTGTTGCAGGTGATTCATTTTCATTGCTTCCGTTTTCGAGCGTCGCGTGGACTGAATCTCGAGACCAAGGGGAGGGGGGAGGGGGGGAATCGCAAGAACCCAGCAGAGAACAGAGAAACGAGATGAGACAGAGATAAGAATAAAGCGATACGAAAAATGATGAGACAACCAAAAGGAGGGAAGAAGATGATATTAATTTTACTAATTTCCACGAGATACCTTATCAGCAGCATCGCAAGACCCAATCCTATTATATTTGACAGTTCGAATCAGGACCCTTCGAACGACCTATCACGTCAACCAGGACCAAAACCCAGACCCGCGTCACGAGATTTCGCCGCGTTAAAGTTGCGCGATAAAATTTTTTTTTTTCAAACTGGCACGACATTCGAAACCTCTCCAAGAGTCTCCGGGAAAAGTTCACGCTTTTTAAACCTACTCTCGTTCAAAGACCCCCCAGACGCTTCTCGGCTCTCAAAGAGTAACGAGCGCGAATGCATATATGCATCCATGCCAGGTACGACCTACACGAATATCAATATATAAACGCGTCACCCAAGTCAGCTGTTGAGTTCACCGAATGCCAACGTAAGAAAATCCATCCAGAAAGCTTTATGCGTATCTCCCTTAATATTTTATTATTTTTTTTTTTTTCACTAAAATCTTTGACCCTCGAACTTCCACCGCGAACCCCAAAAAAAAGTTTACCGCGTCACACCCCGTTAACCCAGCATTTCGTACAGGTCGTCTGTCTCCACCCCCCCCCCCCCAACTCAGCCACGAAAAGCCACAAGTCGCTCTTCTAAAAGTCCAATACACACGAGGCGAAATGTAAACGACGCGGGTTCGCATAGGAAAGTACGCGCGGCACACACGTGCGTCGGCACACGTGGGACAAGGAGCCAAAACCCAAAGGGACAGCCGGTTAAACACGTGGACCCGGTGTTATTTCGAGCGTGCATACTTTAGCATAAGTAAACACACATAGTCCTCGTTACCGTCTCGGTTTCGTGCACATGCTCCTCTATGACGTCATCGACGGCCATCGAGCACAGACAAGGAACGTGCACCGTGCAGTATGGTCGTAGGTGAAAATACGATGTCACACGTGAATCGTATGTCAACCTATATGTATATACGATAGATAAGACATACCGTGAGGAATCTAGTGCGCAGCTTTAAGTACAACGTACTGAAGACCGAGTCCACGTGCACTCTGATACGGGACAAAAAAAAGTTACCAAAAATGTATACATATATACAACGTGTATTACTATGTCCAATTCCTAGTTACATATTAATCGCGTAGCTAAAGCAGGTTATATATCCTATCATCTTCCAGGAAGTGGATAATGCCATGAAAATGCTAACAGAGGCGTGGCGTCATCCACCTACGCCACATATGTACATACGCTAATTACTCCAAGAGGATTCCAGACAATACGCGTTGCAGTGCCGACCCAAGATATTTAGTCGAGATTAAAAGTGACCTTATACAGGTCCCAGGAGAATTTGGATAACGGGTCGAAAATTAGCATAATGCCCGAAGGGGTGGGCGTTGACCGGGACCATCTCGCAGTGTTTGTCAAAATTGGCAATAATTTTCGCGTAAAAAAAATTTAAGATTGACCAATTTTTTGGCAAATCGTGACTGGTGGGAGATAAATTCGTCTAATGCCAAAAATAGCCACACGTGATACAACGTATGTCCAGTATATGGTATCGCTTTGTACGTGGGTGGCCGTGCTCGTTGCACCGTATGCACTTTTGCGTTGCAGCTGCAACCTCACCTCGATAACGATGCCAGTCGAGCCGAGAGCCAAGAGATTTTCGCCAGTCCCGGGCAGCAATCCTCGAACGCCCCGAGGCCCCCGTATGTGAATTTTCCTTCGTATTTTTCGACGTCGAGGAATCTGCTTGGGACAGGGGAGGGGGGGGGGGGGTGCGGGGATGGATGATTTTCGTGAAATACATGAGAAAGCCTTATGTACGTATAGGCGCACACGCAGATACACAAAAATCGTTTCCACCTCATAGAAATGAAATAGCAGTTTGTTGATGCGAACGAACGAATACCGAATGAAGTGGAAGGAGCAGGTAACATACCCGTGACGAAACTATATCTAAATATACTATACGTGTACAGTTATACGGCACGTGGACTTTAACTAAAGAAAGACAACTAGCGCCAATTGTCAATCGATGGTACTAAAGTTAAAAGATAACCTATCAAAATCACTATACCGACTCCATGCAGTGGTAAGTTTCGCACGGACTAAAGTATATCTATATACCCGTCACACACGACAGTGGGCTATTGATTCTCGGTAGAATAAACTCGTCAGACTGGACGCCGCTGCGGTATACATACATCGCTACTCCGATTGACCAATTGGCCACGTTACGCCGGGAAACAGCGCAACAGTCCCGTCCAACAGAAACTGGTTATGCTCGACGGTGCCCGATCGCAGCCCTTCTTCCGCACCGCGGACAGCTTATTGCTCTTAGCAGCCTATTTCGATACTGCCCCATGTGCATGTACATGCAGGAAGCAGACTAGAACGTACTATACCATGGAGCAGATACTGTACACGAATGCACAGCGTGGACCAAGCGCACCGTGCACGACTGGCCAATCGGCCGCAACCGATTGGCCAGCTAAATTGCACCTGCGTCCCTCTGCGGCAGGCTGATACGCACAATTCGAAAAATCCAGACAGCGTCAAAGAAAATTAGAGCCACACCCGGTATACGGCAAATTCCGCTACAGGGAAAAAAAAAAGAAAAAAAAAACTCCAACCAATCCTTCCCCACCGACCAGAGCTTGCAGCCTCGTGTATATATGTATACATGCAAAGAGTGTTCATACCGCCCTAAGTAAATTCGCAATAGCGCCTTAAAGCTCCGTTCACTCGTTCGCCCCGACTCTCTCCTCTACGAGCAGCCGGCTAACTCGGCTAATCCGATGCTAATTCGATGCAGTAAGCCAACCATCCCGTTTACAATGGACTTTATTCGCGTTACCCGTGCCGCCCTGGCAGTTGGTATCGGGTGCGCGCGAGCGCGCAATTGGCCTATACAGATATGAACGTTAGATTCGCGTAGGGATGCTGTGATATGGTGTGTGTGTGTGTGTGTGTAGAAGGGGGGGAGGAGGTTGGCATCTCGACCGTACACTAACCCAACCTAACCCAATCGAACAGAAGCCGCCTGGCACTCGGCACCGCAAGGCTCTGCACTCCTGCGGCTCAACTCTTTTGCAATACTAGTTGGAGTTTGTGACGAAGGGGCGTCCGCTAATAGCGAAGCTTCGATTCGACAGTGGCTCCCTCAGCGGCCGTAATGCGAAACTCGAAATTTCTACTGACGCTTTAATCGCAGCGACAGCTGATTCCTCGTGGACGAGCATTCTCGTTGGGAGATACCTGCCGCCCTGTTGTCTTTCGAAGGCAACCGAGTAGCGACGCGTAACAGTTCGAGCCAATGGGCGCCACCTGCAATGCTTCTATCTTCGGCGCTTTATCCGTATTCAAATGGGAGCAATAACGACTCAAGTTTCTACGGTCGTAGAATCTCGCAATGGTCGATCCAATGATTTCATTATTTATGCAGAGCGCATTACCATAGGGATTCCATTGGGAAGCGATCGAACGGTTCACGAGTATACGAGAGAGAAAGAGAAAGAGAGTGATGGGAAGGAGGGAAAGGGGGCTAGATACGTTTGACAAGATAACAAGTGTGGTATCTATATATATATATATATATCGATGGACGAAAATTCGAAACGGTATTTTTTTTTTTTCTCTATCTTCTTCATCTCCTTCGATCTCGCCATCCCATCTCTCTCTCTCTCTCTCTCTCTCTCTCTCTCTCTCGCCCTCATCTCGCGCGAACAGAGAAAGCACGGCAGATACGCAGGAGATACCGGGTCCATCGATAAGCAACGCTCGAGTCTTAACGATCGAGGGCGGAGCTTCGCGGAGCGATGTTCCAATGTCCTTGTATCGGTGGATCGTTATCGGGAAAGAAAAAAAAAAAATTTCCCAAAAAAGAAATAGATATATCCTACGAGAATACCGTTTTCACGGTATACTCATAATATTTGTCTGCGAGGTAAAAAAAAAATGACGGAAGCCAGTGAGGCTGTTTTATTATCGGAACGAGAATGTCGAAAGACACCGAGGTCTACGATTCTCTTTTGGAATTCGAGAATTTCTTTTTCTAACGGTAAAAACACACGTGAAGTTAGAAAATCGTTATCGAGAGAATTATTTAAAGCACGGCCATTAGCGTGCTTCGACCTTTCTAATCGACGTCATTGGAAAATTGCGAAATCGTCAGATACGGACAAATTTTCTCTCAAAGATTCACGCGATATACAGGGTGGTACTTGGATAAGTTTAATTATTATATATATACATATGTACACACAGGTATATACAATTAATAGCTTTCTCCCCTTATCTCTTTCCCTCCTATCACTCCGCATCATTTTCTACGTGTCTCAGATCCAAAAACAGCGCCACGATACATTTCTCCTTATTAAAGTTCGACTGGACGAGTAAACTTGGTACGAAACTCGTGCTGTAGCATACAGGGACAAACCTACGTACTGATACCGACGAGACACCCTGTAGAATAGGCTGAGAGCGATAAGAGCTTAAAGTATTATAGCTGTTCTCGAGATTAAAATGTTTCTTAGGCGTCTACGCCAGTACATGAGATTCGGATAGGATAGGCGCTAGCTATCAGTCAAAATGGAGATTGAAAAGAAAATCGTGCGAATCAAAGTACCAAAGGATTAATTATCCGGCGACCGAGGCTAATTACGGTATGACGGATCCGCGGATAATTCGAGACAAAGGACGGATCTCTTGTTGGCGATGGTGTAAGGGAAGGAAGGAAGGAAGGAAAGAGAGAAAGAGAAAGAATATAATGGCATATGTGTGGAACTATGAGTGCGAGAGAGAGAGAGAGAGAGAGAGAGAGAGAGGTATATAGGGGAACGGTAGCTGAGCTATCTAAAAATTTAATTACTCCAAGCGGCTACGAACGGTTACGAGTATATATAGAAAACAAAAGACTGCCCTCCCGCCCCCCTGAGCCGAGGCATTGTTGGGTGCCATATATAGACACCTGGCGTATATATATATATGTGTAAATGTAGAAGTTGCATATAAGCGGGTCAGATGCGTGTTAATGATGATGTATGTTCGGTGCAGACATAAGGCTCGGTTAGGTTCGGCAATGTTCGTGATACTTCGGGGCGCTTTTTAACCAGCCGGTTTATATATATATATATATGTGTGTGTGTGATAGCTAAATGGTATGCGCGATAATTTTTCACTCGTATCGTGCTGATAATTATGTCGTGTAACAACGCGGGGATAACGTAGAAAATTTTAATTACCACTCATGAATTAATGCATATACGGGTCGCCGTTCGAAAATATTGCCTAACCGTGAAATAGACAACGAACTTGGTGTGTGTTAATGAAAAACTCGTTAAAAGAAAAAAAATTCTCAGCAACACCCGTTATAAAGCAGGGACTTGCTAACTGTACGTAAAGACCAGGATAAGCGGAGATACGAGTAACGATTAGATATGTGGAACAAAGGGAGCACGAAAATTTCAATATTTTAATAAAATAATAATAAGGTCTCGAGAAACCTGCGCAATTGAGGGACTGGGTGAAAGAGGGGCCTGATAAAGATCGAGACTTGTAAATTCGAAATATTTTTCATATCGAAAATCATTGGGGTAAAGGGTAAGCGGACGATACGACTCTGACCCAGGGGGTAGTTTATTTTATTTTTTTATTTATCCCCCTTAAAATTTACCGTACGCAATGGTCACCCGTTAGCAGCGACGGTAACGGAAACCACGATCAACAGAGAAACTCTAGCGTTTAGACGTCTTCTCCTTGATCGGCTGGTATGATAACGGGACGCGAAATTTTCGCGAGTGATAACAGGGCAAAGCGAGTGAAAGAAAATGAAAAAAAAAAATTTTTTTAATTAAACGCGGACAAATTGACATCCCCGCGGTATCACTGTGAAATTTCAAATCTCATACATATATATATAAATATATATACATATATATATTTATATATATATGTAAACCATATAACCCGGGACGAATGTAAATTTTACACAGCTCCCGATCTGAAAGCGTCGCGACGTCAAACTGCCACCCGAGGTTTATTGACCGTCCCACGTGTTTCCAATAGAGCAATTCGATCGTAATGTAGACGCGATTAAACAGAATGAAAATCGCCTTTACGATATCGATGAAAATCATCACTGAACCTGCCACGCGTATCGTCATACGATTTTTACGATCACCGTGCGTTCTAGCGTCGGGTTTTAAAAAGTCGCCTTGTTTCTTTTTTTTTTTCTTTTTCAAGGCGACGCCTCTACGCGCGTCCATGTTCGTCCCCGATGCATTCCCGGAATACCGCGTATCCGAACGCGCCCATTTATTGCCGTTGGAATTTATTTGGAGTACAATACACGCGTGGCGCCATGTACATAGCCGATCTGTCACACAGTCACGTCTCGAGTACATACGTATATACATATATATATATATACACATACGTATATATATAAATATATTGTCTGCTACACTGCGTGAATTATCACATTGTTCTTTGACAGGAGTGAGTGAGAGAGGCAGAGATACAGTGAGATAATAAAAAAAAGAATCCCGCAGAAACAATAACTATATCACGCTCGAACCCCCCCCCCCCTCGGCTACATGTTACGTGAGTCAGTTGAAAAAAAAAAAAAAGAGTTACAAAGAGATAGTCCGCGACACGTGTTTCTCTCGTGTGATGAAAATTGAAAGTGACGATAAGAGGTAAGTAATGTCAATACACGCGGAACCGCGACGAAATTGTATAAGGATTTTTTGAAAAACGACGCCGGGCGTCTGATCGGAGTGGATTTAAAGAAATAGAAGATTTAGAAGGTTCGATATATCGCGCTGTATAACGAACTCATGGATACACGGAGATTTCGTTCTGGTAGGGAATGCAGGTCCTTTAATAATTTTTAACGTAGGACTTACGCAAATGCATACAAAGAATTGCATCGCGTGTTGAATGGCAAAGCATGGCCGTATGAAGGTCCTGTATATATGTATATAGGATACGTCTTGAATTTTATATGCGAGTTAATCCCAAAAATAAGGCAGGGATTATTTAGACTCCTTGTATTATAATGACAAAGGATGTACTGTATGGTATAACAGTATTATATGTATATGTATATATGTATATATGTATATATATAGATCAGTAGTCAGAGGAAGTCAGAAGAGCAAGGACTGTATTTATGGATTAAAATCGCAAATCGTACCCGCATAAAATGTAGATTAGAATTTCCATCTTTGTATTTACATATTTTACAGTTAACAAACCTTCATCCCCAATAAACAGAGTGTCATTTCGTATTCATTGGGTACGTAAAATGGCGCTCGGGGTTCTCTCGCCCAATTTCGTGACTTTCTTAATAATTAAAGGGACATCCCGACTCGTACACGCGCGGAAGCAGAAATAAAATCCGTGCTACGATGTGACCATGGCAAAACCTAATGTTACATATGTGACAGTCGCACACATGCACTTGCACGGTAATTGCATCCAAGTCACGTGACGTGTTACGGTTACTTATGAAAAGACAAAAAAAAAAGGAGAAAAAAATTCTCAGTCACTTTTTCCACGTTTAGCCCATTAAATACTTTTACGGTCTTTCCGATCACATCGCGATCCTATACAGCCTGTAATAAGTCTCGGCTTTGAGCTGGCAGTGCAAAAGAAATAAGTGCTTGATAAAAGGCACTGAAAATAGTACAAAAAATGATAAATTCCGCATAACCACGTTGCGGCAAGAGCGCAGCAACCAGAGCAAAGAAAAATGCACGTTGAACAGTTACGCTGTTTAAATTAACCAGACTAATTAAGAGCAAACGGGAAATACGTCCTTTGATCCATGAGTTCATCAATGACTTCCGGCTTGCCAAGCTGAACAGGGACGATGAAACCGATTGATCAGTGATTATCGATCAATTAAACAAATCGTATTAAGACTTTTGACAGATATATATATAGATATATATATATACATATGGACCTGTCCTAATGACACAATACCTGTACCGTATTATATAACTCGTTTCGTGTATTAAGCAATATTCAGCTATCTCTCACGCAATAAATAAACAATCTCCATAATGAAACTGGATCATCGATCAATTCCCTCCCTATGGTCCAATCGAAGTGTAATCGATCCAGATCCGCAAAATTGACCCGTCACTTTCCTGCGAACCAACGAAGCCAACTCACCTGTAACAAATAAAATGACAAAAAATCGATAAGTACAATAAAATATAATCGAAAGTCGATATAAACAACGAAAAGCAATAATCAACAAACCGTCAATTAAATTTCCTATAATCGACTCGATATCGATTTTACCTCGAGCCAAACAATAGCTAGGCTCTCGCGCATCGATATGCCTAGGAGATACAGTAGCCAGGAAGCAGTGCACAGAGTATATATATATATATATATATATATACACACACCAGTTACCCGACGAACCTTTCCCACGAGTAGAATTTTGAAAAAAAAAAAATCTCCCTCAACGAAACCAGAAGTAAGAAAGTAGATATACGCAAGTCTCCTTGCAAAAGGTCAGACTGGAGTCGAATGCAGACAGGGAGTTAGCATGAATGTACTCATTGTCAGATATTACGAGCTGTCAGATACCTGCAACGTGAATACAGTCGATTCTCTTATCGGCGATAACTCATTTGAGAATGGATTAAAGGCGTCATAAGGCGATCGCGAGAGAGTTAGTGCGATTACACCGTACGAAATCGCCCATTGCGTAGAGACATACGGTAGCGTCAATTGGCCAGAGCGCATTGGTAGGTAAAGGTAGGTCGCTGCAAATAGCCAAGAAACGGGTAATCAGGTTGCGCAAGGAGGAAAAGCCGGAAAGCGAAACAGCGCACAGGACCCTCGTACGTGCGCAATCAATAACGGCGAGTCTTTATACGGTCAGCGTGTTAAAGCATACGAGATATTAATGACGGCCATTAAGGTGTCTCCTAGTGGGAATGCAAATTAAAGAGTGTATTAGATAGTCTGCGCGGACTCCGTTGAAAATAGCCTTAAAAACCATCTCGCGGTTATACTCGAACTTTAATTACCTAATCAAGACCTAAAACCGGCTACAGTGTTGCCGCGAGGTGTGTTCGAGGTATTTAAGAGTCCCTGCTGTATACACGTATACGTCTCTACATCTGTTCGTCGAGATAGCAGAGTAGCTGGCGTGACGTCATCAACGAGAAACAGTGTTGCCAACTTCGGATTTCTTAATAATTCAGACAACCGCGTGCGTCTGACAGGCGCTCTCGTCTTTGCCGTTCTGCGTCCGACACTTTCACCCTTGGAACCACCCCCCGTCCTCCCGGAAGTCCCGTCAACCCTCATTTTTATTTAACATCTATTTAGAAACTTATCGCCCGTCGTCCTGGATTCAGGATACTTATCTGACCCTCCCCCCCCCCCCCCCACCCCGCACAGTCGTCCTTTCACCGACCAGTGACGAGTAGGTGACAATTTCAAAATTTCTGCCAATTCTCATTCAACGATCACGACATCCAAGTTGACATATATATATATATATATATATATATATACATACGTATATATATGTACATATAAACATATAAGAATCAGCAAAACATTATCCACGAGGGCCATATGGCTCTGAGGGTCGCTGGTATCACGTAACGTCATGAATTACATACGAAGTTCACAGGAGTCTCGTCTTGCGAGATCTTCACCCCCCCCCCCCCCCCAAAATAGAGATTCCTCAAAACGTTATGCCAGGGGTTGTAATAAACGTATTTTATCGTTGACATTATCACCCTTATAAGAGCAGCCGACAAAAAAAATATGAACGAATGTTCTGGCGTGGGAGGGAAAAGGACAGACAGAGGAAGAGAAAAGAAAAAAAATGATACGTTAACTTCGCGAGGCACCGTGCGATATACCTGACGCTGCGCATGCGCCACATATGAGAGTTAATACAGTATAGGCACGGGGCGAGCACAGTAAAGTTTTCTTCCAGATAAAATATGCTAGTCCTGAGGAATTTATATTTCTCGTAAGGGTGCGACAAAAGTTACCCTCTGAAACAAGAAAGTATGCAAATACAAATTTAATACAACATATGCCGAATGTGAATCTCTTCAGCGTATTGTCAAAGTCCTGCGCTCGCTTGGTGATATCGCGCAATGTTACACATATGTACCTGCACACGCATTTGATACGGTACCCACATGGTACGTGAATGTTAAATTCCATCCCGTGCGCTGTCGCGAGATGAAAAGAGAAGAGCCAATTGTCCACAGTGGTATATGCGTAATCGTGGCAGCACTGAATTAGCATTGGTAATTGCCCTAATTAATTAACGATAATTCGCTCGTCCCGATGCATCTTGCACATTCGGGTCCAGCTGGTCGGTAAGCATGGAAAATGCGATTCGATGACAGTGCAAAGCGATGAAGGTGAAGAAAAAAATTATTTTGAATTTTTCTATTTCTTTTTTCAAAAAATTTGTATCATAATTCAATGGGACGATACGCAGGGTCCGCATGTGCAATTAATTCGTAATGCACGTCTTCGTAAAAGTGCATGCAGATCTAGGCCGTACGATTGAGACTCCCAGAAACAGCCTACCGAGCACGCTACAACGTAGGGATATAACGAATGCATCGTATGCACTTCGCGGCGGGGGCGATAACTTTACGATGCACTTTATCCGGGCAATTAAAATTCTCAGAATAGAATCCGTCGACGTATATATAACAATAAATAAATCAATCTGCACCGTGGCATTTCTCTGCTCTGCCGAGCGTAACGCAGCGCGCGCTGCGCCCAAGCGTCTACGCGTTTGCCAGTAGAATGCAATTTCGATGCATTTCTATGCGCGCTTAGGGTAAACGACGTCCGTGGTTAATGGCGGATCGTCGTCATGCCAAATAATCGTGTATCTTCTGAAATTCGGTATACGTGTATATATATATATTTTGGGCCTGATGACAAGAGTCCTACGTTATCGTGTGTAAATGCACTACTGCAAGCCGCGCGGTGCAACAATACACCACTGATAACACATATATTACACACATATACATAGTGCACCTTTGTCCATGCACTTACAACATAGGAAGGGTTGGTGCTCTTAGGCTCATTATGCAATTGCACTGTATGCACCGAGTAGTAGACGTCAGAGGTGACCAACTGCATAGTTGGAATCGCACTGCAGTGCAACTATGCACACGACTGCATGCACAGTCAGAGGTTCAATATCAAATGCCTTAACGAAGAACTGCATGCAGGTATTTTTTTCTGATAATTCAAATAAAAAAAAATTTCATCTCGCGACACTTTTATGAAGATCATCGCAGTATCCCAGACGTCGTTTATGACGTCGCTCATGACCTCACGGATCGTTAGACGTCGAGTCGTTTTCACGAGCGTACCGTGTAACCTGAAAAAATTAATGACCGACGTCGATCGTCCCGACGCTTCGTTTCTATCTCTTTTCGAATCGATCGATATTACCACCACCGATGTCACTAATTGCTTTTTTACTCCGCGACGACCTCGTTGCAGCCTTATGCACCGAGGAGTGATAGCTGCAAGACGATGCACCGTTCACAAGTAAGCGACAATCGTATGCAGCTTTAAATACAAGGCTACTTCCAAGTGGGCGGCTGTTTCGCGTTATCGTGCACGTGTGAAGAGCTCGAGGGTCCTCGACTCTCTCCTCTATTCCTACCGAGTTCCTTTCTCCAAGCGTCGCGACGCTCGTATTGTTCTCGTCAGCGACGTAAAAGCAAAAAAAAAAGTGAAACGTGCTGTACTTGCACTTTTACATGCAATACAAAAAAAAAAAAAAATTCAAATATCACACTGACGTTGCCTATGCATTTCTATGGACGATCAGGTTACTCAGAGCACTGTAAAGATTGCATAACAAAATTGCGCTGCACGCAACGTCACACGTGACAAATGCACATGGTCATCGCAATGTCGTACAATAAAAATCATTAAGTGACAGTCGTGTCACTGCAATCAAAATTCAAACTGACAATGTACATTTGACAGACGACACATTTTACAATAGGCAATGGACCGTGTCATTAATATCCACATACGTGATACAACGCAAAGCCTATATGCGTAACGTACGATATTATATTTCGAGCTTGCACCACATACCTAACGTACTCGCGTCCAATTACCCATAGAAATAAAATGCATGAAACTGCACAGCGCAACATACGAATCAAATTACCAAGAAAAAAAAAAAAAAAAAAACATAACGCGTCATTAATTATTCACGTTAATTAAAATCCCAATTAATAATTTTACGCCTTAAAATCCCAATTAATAATTTTACCCCATAAATTCCAATGAATATCTTTGATCATTGATTTTTCTTTTTTTTAATAAATACGTAAAAACCAACAACCACCCCCCTCCCGCCCCCCATATCACATGCATTCCGTATACCAATGACCCTCGCATATACAAATTAACCAGAGAAGGTTGTCAAGGGATATTATCAGTATGCATTTCGACATAACGGAGACAGCAGAGACGCATACACAACGATACACAAGCCAGCGCCGTTGCACTTGTACATAAACCATACGATATCCACTTTACTCTGGCACATATGAGCAGCCACATATGCAACGTACATATGACGTCGAAACATGCTATACGGGAAACGTGTTATGCCAGCCACGTAATGTCAAGTTATGTTTGGCTAAGTCAACCCATGTGTAAGCTCGCGTCGATGACTCGATCAGTCTCGAGCGATACATTGCATGTATGCGCATAGGGCTAGATGCACATACGGTGCATACATGGAGATAACGAGGTGAAGATTATCAAAAATAAGATTGCACCAAAGTGCGACAGACCGATTGGACTCCTTCGGCAATGCAGTCACTCTTGGCGAGTGCAAAGAAGTTTTTCTCAGGCAAATAAAAATAGCGACTTTACCGTGTTAATAAGGTAGCATATAGTATACGGGATCAGTGCCAGGGTACCCTGGTACAACTTAGCTCGTCTCAGAACCAGGGCTTACCGACTCTACGTTACCGGCAATTCGTACCATATACCCATAGTACATTGTATAAGAGCGACACGGGTGCACAGTGCTACGGTATATACACGGTGTACTAACAGTAACATAAATTGCCCAATTTAATACGTAATATTCTTGGCACGAGGTCCCGTTACGCCGTTATATAATTTCGAACGAATAACACCGAGATATAACAATTTCACCAAATTTATTTATCCAGCGGCCGTTTCACCGTTTTACGAGACCCTGTGGTTTCGCGCAATTTTACCAGCTTTTCAAAAAAAAAAATTTTTTTACATTTTTTCTCTCACAACCCCCTCCCCCCCACCCCCCCCGTCGTCCCGTCGCCATGAAGTCTTTCGAATTTCATGATTCGTAAAATCAACACTTGACGTTATTACTTTTTGGAGTGTCATTCGTCGTTTGACATTGGATCGAGTGCATCGAGAGTTGCATTCAAAGAAAACAGTCGGTGCATCCGTACACAGTCAATGATCGCCAAGAAGTGCACCGATAATTACCATGACATAATCGGCCATCGATCCTGTCTTAATTGGAGCGTGTACAGATAGTCCCAAGTTCAATGAAATCATTGTACAGTCCTATACCCAGGAAGTACACAGAACTGATCACCTATGAGCCTGCTGGGGTCGTTAGACGATAAGGTCAGCGAAAGAAAAAAATTTTTTGTTTAAAGTGCATCCCTCCACGTATGCACTCCTTGAGAAAATCGACCAAAAGGAAAAACAGCGAGTTGCATTTCTATAGGAGAAAACAGCATCGACCGATCGAACTTGTCTCGTTCGTTTAACGCGTTACGAATAAACATAAGGTTGGACTGCGATTTGCATCTCCCCGAGGTCATGCATATTAACGCATGCGTGCACGCGTGTCTTACAACCAGACATTCTTATATGCACCGTCCTGATGCACTTTTTATACCAGCGCACCGGTGGGTCTGCAATTATACCGTCGTAAAAACAATCCCACAGCCTTCCGTGCTTGTCACGCGATCGCCTAACAGGGTAAAAATGATTTTCGGATAAATTCAATGCCGGGTGATTTCAATAAAAAAAAACCATTTTACGATCAAAATGTCCAAAATAAACGAGACGTTCGAGGCGAGATCAGTTTCTTTTTTTTTTACTAAAATTAAATTTTGCAAGACTCAATAGCAGCGTCGATGTTAGAAATCGAAAAGTCTCCTAAAACAACCCTAATACCTACCAAGGTCCGTTCGCCAATTCGACTTTCAAGCCTGAAAATCTATTGCACGTACAACTATAAATACATATAGCATGTATATACATACATATACATACATAGCAATACGAAAGCCGGACTTCCACAAGTAACTTCTTATCCCCATGTAAGCCAGAGAATAGCGGACCCTAATGACCCCTGAGTGGGTCTGGGCCGGCATTAAACCGGCGAACGGCAAACTACCAACTTTCCCCAGCACGAGGAGACATTTCGCCTCTTTTTCATCGCGCACCCTGAGCAAAAATAAAGGCGAGGACTTTCGCGATAAGAAAAAATTCAGAGCCCGACCCTACGGAGGCGCGATTAATCGCTCCATGAGAATGCACCTCCCCAACAGTTTCGCGACTGATGAAATTTTTTAAAGAAAAAAAAAACACCCACAGCATCTTCGCCAAGGAGCTTAAAGATCATCGAGGATCGTCGTACGCGGCCTAAAACGACTCTCGCATTAAAAAGACATTCAGTGCGCGAATAAAGTCGGCAAACCCTTTCGCCGTATTGCGCCGAGTTCCGCGAGCAAACTTTGCGCCGTCTTCTTAGCTCCGACGAATCTTCCAGGCCAAGATCAAAGCGGCACTCAAATCGCACTGAGAGCGAGTGGGATGCTCGCTTGCATCGCGAGGACACGGAGGGAGTGCAGGACCTGGACGAGGAGTGGGGATGAGGATATTTGGCCAAGAGGGGAAGAGAGCACTTCGAAGTCGGAGGAACCGGAAGGAACAAAGTTTGTCGAAAGTTTCCTCGAGTAAAAGGACTTCCGAATATTCCCCTCATCCGCATCGCCGAGGAACGAGGACGCCACGAAGGACGACCTACGAAGTGGCTGTGTATCCAGAGTCAATTCTATTCTACGAGAATTCGCTCCGGGAACCTAATGCAACTTACATAACAAAGTGGCCGCATACCCCCACCCCCTCCCCTCTCCTCATTCATCCCCTACTCGCTCGTAATTCGCATTCGTGTATCGAACTTCAAAACAATTGTACGGATACTCTTTACGGTATCGAGATGTGTGTATATATATATATATATATATATATATATATGCAGCAACAGTAATATATGTACATACATATATATCAGGTACGTTAGTTTCATACAAAAAATTGGCAGCTGGTACCGCTAGGAACATTTCGGTGCGGTTAAGTGACTTTACGTAACAGGTAAACGAAGGACGCTGTCGTACGCGCACAAATTCATTAGACCCCCCCCCCTCCTCCCCCCACGGTTTACGTTAGAAGTCAAATTTACGAAAGCACCGGGATACTCTTGAACCGGCAAGTGTATCATCCGTAGACGTGTGTGTGTGTGTATATATATATATATAATCCTAGATAGAGTAAACGTATGGGTGGCTTTCCCCGTGATATCCTTAAGGGAGGTCTCCATGAGAATCCCCAAAGTTTCCAGCAGAGTTTCCAAGCCTCGACCGTGCATCCCTTCTGCTCACCGAGTGATATAAATAATACACGATACTGTTAAGCGAGCAGCCGTAACAGCAGCGAATAAAATCCAGCAAGGGCACGAGGAGAAGACGAACCCTGGCGCTCTCGTACAAATACACGCCTAAAAACCCTTTCGCTTTAACCGCGTGTGCATCGAAGTCACCGATCCACCCCTGCTTGAAACCCGTTTGGGGAGACGTTTCAGATAAGCCACCCGTTAGTAGAGCGAACGGAAGTACAAAAAAATCAAGGCTAGTGCGCAAACGTTAATTATCATTGCAATCAGATAGAAACTAGCCTTAACCCGAAAACATAGCTGTCCAAAGGTCCGGCAGGACGATAGCGGCGACAGCCCGTGAGATTCGATCAATTATAATGATGGTCCAGCAGGGCAAACTCTTGCCGTCGATAAAACAGAGCGAAGAACCGAAACGTCACTCGTACCATCGCCAGGATCTATTGTCGCTGTGCAACGACGCGTATTTACGCAAAGAGAAAATTGCACGCGCGACGCGTTCACAAAGCCTGAGATATCGCGAGCTGCGCGGTGGCGAGGTGGGGAGGTGGGGAGGTGGGGAGGTGGAGAGCGAAGACACTCGACGTAAAACATTTATCCAAGTAAACGGCAACTTTTTACGAGACGCACCTGTCACCTGCTCCTTTGTTTCTCGCACGCAGTAAAACGTGACCGTGGTCCAGAGATCGGTGATGATGGGGGAGAAAAACAATGGCCGCCGCCCACTCTAAGCCCGTCGGGTTCGTTCTTGCTCTCGCGCTTCGCTTCGCTTTATTATTCCACCGGTATGTATACCTATATAGATACGCACACCTACCACTTCCTTTTTCTTTTACCCTTTGGCATTTACACCCTTTGCCAGTGGGCAATACGAGCGCGACCTAAGGGGTGGTTATCAACCGTCTACCTACACGTCTATAGGTATAACGACAGGCAGCGGCCTTTTCTTTGCCTTACGGATTGTCATCGGGGAGGGGAGGGTTCAAAGGTCGGGCAGAGACTTCCTGTCACTTTTTGAAATGCGAACGGACACGCGTTACCTTCGATCGATCGTCCGCGCGGCGCTGAAAATCGACCCCCCTTCTAGTTGCGATTAATTGGGAAAGTGTGGAACGAAGAAACAAGGATAAGGGATAATTGGAGGGGTAAATACGACTCCGATAAAGTTAATTTTCCCCCGCGCCTCTGAAATCCCCGTGGGATTTTGAGACTTAATAAACTCATCCCTTAAATAAGTAACCGGCTTCGTCAACCGTAGCATCCCCTGTTACTTCGATATTCCACGTGTACCGCGTCCTGCATTCCCCATCGCCCAGCAGCGCGTCAAGAGGCTTTCGCGTGCTCGACACGTGTAATGAAAGATCGCACGCGTGGAGTTTCCTGCGTGGTGGGGGGGCGCCGGAGGGAGAGGAGGGGGACGATCGAAACGTTTCTACCCCCGACTAAATAAGGGTAGGAGGTCTCGAAAAAGAGGGTGAAAGACGGGCAAGTGAACGAAAAGCTTGACACTCGGTAACTTTGTAAATTCAGCTGACTCCCTGGTCTACTTGGACGGGGAGTCTCTCTCTGTGTTTGCGCCTGAAGAATCAGCGCGGGGAGGGATGGAAATCGCCGGGGGTTGGACAGGGGAACGGGAAAGGAAGTTAGGGGTGGACGGGGTGGTTATTACGGTTGGTCTACTTTAACCGCGACGGCAGTCGGGTGCCGCTGGGCTCTCTGGGTGGTTGAGGGTAATAAGTAGGTAAGTAGAGGATAGCAGGTGGCTCCGGTGTCAGGGGGTTGGAAACTCTGTGTAAGGGTAGAAAAGACCCCCGCGTAGTAATCCCGCGTTTACACGGGGATGGGATTAGCGTATGCTCCGTTTACTACCCTCCCCGCGCACCTGAAAGTACGAGCCAGCCAAGTCCAGCCATCTTTCTTCCGCGTTCAACCCCTATCTTCGAACTACCCCATACTAATATTACCTTCCGTCTAATCTACCACCGCGATATATCCCATACGGTGTATATATATATACATCATAATGGCATCGGAAACCATCTCGAAAACCTCGTCCGAAAGGCGATATCTAAAAATCATCCCCATAGTCCTGAACGGCCGTCTTCCCGATTACCGGAAGAATCTATAGTATCGGTAGGGTGTTAAACTGTATCAAAATATATGTACACACAAACACACTACATATAGTTCGTGCGGGGACTATAGTACAGTTACAGGAGAGAGATCGATCGATATCCCGTGTCGCAGCCGGTGCTAACCACACAGGAAATAAACAGATTCAGAATGGCGATACAGCTGACCAGCAGCGTCGTTCACGATACCAGGATAGCTGAAGGATCGAGTATTCAGCCGGTAGGCATGCGGGATGATACAGATCGGCAGAGGCATAAGCAAGATCGGCTTTTTCGCCAGAGGGATAGAAAGCAGTTTTCTTGGGCGTTTTCTCTTTCTTTCTTTCTGTTTCTTTTTTTTAATTTTATCCTCGTTCTTTCTTGCGGACACCGTTAAGAAGGGCGCGAGAGGGGAGAGAAGGGGAGGAAGTCAAAGATGGATCGTGCACGATTCTTAGGAATCATTGGACGGAGTTATGGGCAATTAAACGATCACCCATCGGTGAGTCATCGGTATAAGATCGAGTATGCCAGCCATGTAGGCTGGTACTGGCATTGAATGGCAATCCCTCTCTCTCTCTCTCTCTCTCTCTCTCTCTCTCTCTCTCTCTCTCTCTCTCTCTCTCTCTCTCTCTCTCTCTC
>JASANN010000265.1:100973-168946 GCA_031762395.1 Calameuta pygmaea | reverse complement strand
CCGGAAGAAACGGGGAAGGTAGGTAACACAAATGAGAGAGAGAAGTCGCGCTGGAGCAAACGAGAGAGAGAGAGAGAGAAAAGTCTATGATCGAGCGAATCCACCTCAGCGGACAGATAAGAAGAAGACGAAGAAGCGATGAATTCGTCGCATCGGAGGGAATCAGAGGGAGGGAGGGGGAGGAAGAACCGGAAGGTCGCGACGTCCCGGACCTCGATAAGGGAGATCGGCTCGCGAAAGACTAAAGTCGAAACCAAAATATTCTTTGACCTGCCAGTCACTACCCCCTCCCACTGGACTACCGATTGGCAGGCGCTGCCCTCCCGCGACCAATTTGTCAATTACAATTCGTACAGGAAGCATCAACTACGCCCTGGAACAGGGATGCAAGTCCATCTCTACTCAGCTATTGTCCTCGGACGAGGTCATCCTTGTCGCTCCCTGTGCTCCTCCGAGTCTTCCCTAGTCCACTATCTTCGCCTGCCCTCTACGTCATTTGTCCCCCAATACCAATTATACCCCGTCTCGCGTAATTTGCGTACCTCGAAGATTCAAAATTGTCCACGTAGTCATAATTAAAACAAAACACAGCCTATCGAAAACGATAAACTCGCAGCGCAATAGCTATATTTTTTTCCGATCGATCAGCCGCATTTAAACTGCACGTTAAATAATTCTGACGTCATCGAAAAGTCAGCCTGAAGTCGCGCAAAAGTCCGATCGACCCGGCCGATGACGACATACCGAAGCCAGGGCCGTATCCCGAGGGCGCTTTCGACTCGCTGCCCCGTATGCCTACGAATTAAATAGGCCTGCACTGTCGGCGAAGGGCGCATCCGTCGTACTTTATAAACAGGCTCAAGCGACGCGACGTCGGGGCGTCGGGACGTCGCGACTCTGTAGCCCCAACGGCACGGGCACGGCGCTGCTCAATGAACAAAACACGCTTTTGTTATGCGAAACAACAGTGCTGGAACGAAGGCGGATGGAGGTAAAAGAGCGGAGAGGAAAGGCGTATAGAAATGTGAAAACACGGGAGGAATGTACGACAGGAGGGGGGGTAGGGGGGGAAGTCGTATTCGAACGTCTGCGAAGTGTATAAAGAGGAAACCGTATGGCCGCCATATTGAAAAGCACTGCGTCGTTCGTTAGCCGTGTCGCTGCACTGTATGTACAGTGCCAATAACAATTCCATCCCTTGCGTGTATATGCGACGAGTGACTTGACTATCGTATAAATTCAATGCCCGTATTTCTCTTTACACTGCATTGCATTGCACGCGATGCATCGCATCCAAATATGCATCCCGTCCAAATATAAATGCGCCAAACGTCTCCCGACAGCGATAAAACAAGTTTGGTCTTTCGACGTCGTACATCCCTTTGCATTGCACTGCATCACGTTGCATCTGGCAACGATGCACCGCATTAGGATTTACAGACTGGCTGCTCCGAGTGTTTCTTAATAATAATAATAATAATAATAATAATAATAATAATAATAATAATAATAATAATAATAATAATAATAATAAACTCGGTACTTCGAAAACCGTGCGTCCCTTTACGTTGCACTGCATGGCAATGCGACGTGTCCAGGTGCACTGCGCCAAACGTAACCCTAGGATGATGCATCCCTTTACGTTGCACTGCATGGCAACGCCACGTGTCCAGGTGCACTGCGCCAAACGTAACCCTAGGATGATGCATCCCTTTACGTTGCACTGCACTGCGTCATTGCCACGTCCGACCGTGCCGCACTTAAGGCATTTCGAGAGCGACAAGTTCCCGGTTAAAAAATTGTCCACTGTTGTCAGATCCTCGAAACATCCCCAGCCCTTCCAGTGCTCGTGGTAGGGTGATATTGCTTGTTAAAAAAAAAAGAGGCTCGTAAGCGTTAACTCCTATCTCCAAAGCCTTGTCGAGAGATCCGCGGGTACACGTAGGAGGACAGTTAAGGCGGTTTACAACGGGCGCGGTCAATTTCACTCGGAGGGATTGCAAACAGGCGACCGTCCACGGTTCGTCCCTCTAGCGCGATTTCAAAGGGTGAAAAGCACTTGCTACGATACGTACACCCTTTACATAGATACCAAAGAGGTGATGCTCGAGAGGCACATGACACTTGGAAAATTTCGAATATTTCTATTACACGGGGCCAAAAAATTTTTTATTGATTTTCAAAAAATAACAAAAATATAAACCCCTGCACCCGTTCGCTCTCATCCCTTTCATCCCCTTCGTATTCCACTTGACTTCCATTCGCTCGCAGAGCGTCGGCCTTGTCAAGTCAGAAATAGTCCGGCGTAACTCTTCGCAACGTGACGAAACAATAAGGGCGTCCAAGAGAGCCAAAGAAAAAGAAAGTAAAAGAGAGAGAGAACAAGTACAAGTTCAATGTAAACGTGTCAGCGGTCGAGAGTCGGTGACGAAAAGTTAATTTTTTTTTTTTTTAAGTAAAAATAAAATGTCCAAACCTCCACAGCATCCCGCGGCAGGCAGCGAGGAGAGGAATGGACCCGGACCGTAGGGAACAAAGAGAAGCAATAAAATCGCAGCGTAAGAAATCCTAGGTAACCGCGACAAAAAATGAAACTTTTTAAAAGACAAATAGAAACGTCCGTTATATCCACGTCTTATCCGTCGGCAATCACCCGGCTGCTTGCAATGTCGAGCATTATCATTATATCACCCAAGGACCGGACCATAACCTTAAATGCCGGAGCCGTATTAGCCAAGCATAAGTCCCACTCGTATAACAGTCCCCTTCTGGTCCCCATGTAACGATCGCGACAAATCCAACAATTTCGGACCTTCCCCCCGTATAAAGGGAGCGCACACGTGGCAAATTGCCCAAAGCACGCAAACGGCTCGCTTTAATCTACCTCGTCACCCGCTCATTAACCAAACTTGTAACAAAGAGTGTATATCTATAGATACCTCGGACCCGTTTCCTTATCAGGGAGAATTTTGCTAGGCGAAAATGCCAAGAAGAATTAAATAGAGGATGAAAAGGGCTACGCACGTTCGACTCATTCACCGACGCACCCTTCCTCCAGTTTCACCCTCTTGACCCCAAACCCCCCCCTCCCCACCCCCGCCCCGGATGATAACAGCACTACACACACACGCGCGCGCTATCACGGCCACAGACCCATATCCAGGTTTCATCAGTCGTTCTCTTCAAATCTAACTTTAATTAATCCCATAATCGACAAGGGTCTGATCCAAAGATCTAAGGGCGAACGCACAGGTTGCGACAGCCAGCAATATTTCATTAGAGTAACTTCGCGTGCGAACGACCGCCCATGTAAACCAGGATCTGAAGATGGAGCCGAGGATCACTGAGGTTGCTGATAAGATATCGGTATGCCGTGAGACAGCGAAGCCATCGGGTTGCTGCGGCAACGTAAATCCCAGGTAGGTACAAGACGCGTGACTGGTTTAAGACGAGTTTTCAATCATCGACCACCGAGCACGGAAGCGACGTTAAAGCGCTACAGGGCCAGAGGTCCGAAAGTTCTTGGTTGCGGATGGGACCTAGTCGTGCGCCTTGGTCCGTGAATATAAATGAGACTAACGAGCTTCGTAATGCCGGTAATGACGCTAGATTGCCGGCAAGCAATGTAGCCGAGCGACGGTCAGCAACGTCGGATTCCGCGCCAATGCCGTCACGCCATTATAAAGCCCGTATCACACGGCAGCCATCGTACGTACGTGTGTACCGGCGACGATGCAGATTGCGCGTCAAATTTTGCACGCGTATCAGGTTACGCAAACGCGTTTATCTCGCTCGAAATCCGTAACTGGATGTACTGAATTACGTCATTGTGAATCACAATGGCAAAGAGACGAACAGCAGAGATATGCATATCGGAGACGTTCTTGATAATTTAGGAAACAAATTTTTTTTTTTTTTAGTCACACCCTATACATCAGAGATTCAAGGCTAAGTGACGTTTAATCTATTTTCCGGGGATGATTGTCAAGGACGACGTCCCCCCTCTCCCTTGATGATTTGCAAGTGAAATGGGGCACGGGGTATACAGAGGCGTCGCTGGACGTCGCGACGCCCTCAACGCCGTCATTGGAATCTTCCGTGTTTTTTGCCCTACGAATTTTCTGATTCTTATCCGGTCGCTAATCCGGTACAGGATGTCCTGCTGAGATACGTCGTTCCAAGCGGCAAATAAGGTTTTGATAAGAATCAGTACAAACAGTGATATCGGCTGTTCCTCACAGATGATAAACCAATGTTCGATATATGTATATACCGGCTGGACCCAAAAACGTCGTTCCCTCAGTTAATCCTTTACCGAGACCGAGCCTTCTTCTCCCATAACCAATTATCAAGGATCAGCTCAGTTAACCGAGGAACAAAGTGATCCGGGTAGAAAGAAAAATAAACGTAAGAAGAAGACTAGCAGCCACCGACAAACTATCCAGCCGTCTAATAGGACGTGGGATGGACAGGGAGGGAGATGAGACGGGCTGGACCAAGGGTTCCGAAAGATATTGATGAACGCAGTAGGCTTCGCGATACGTTTGATAAGAGGAAATTCGGTGAAGGAAGCGTAGCCCGTAACGTCAGAACAGGATAGTGGTCCTGATGGGCCGACCGATCTCGAGAAGGGATGCTGCGACGACGGTAAGATAGAAAAAAAATGATAAAGATGAAAGAATTCCGCGTTGCACTGCAGCTCTTGATGGATCGAGAGAAGTGCATTGTTAGAGCTGCAGTAGCAATGCACCGAGGCACGCCCCGCATTACAAATCGAATATCCGATTCAATCTGTACCGCGCGTGTCCTGCCGGCATGGATTCGTGGTAACATGTATACATATATGTATGTATCAAAAAACCGGAAGAGAACAAGAGGAGAGAAGATTCATCCGCAGCAACCTCGGGAGATGCAATTCTTAAGTTTTCATCCAGGTCGGCCCCGTGCGTTTAATGCAGGTTGCACAAAGAAAAGGAACAGATATGTGCATACATATATCTGCTATGTATACGTAAGCGTGATCAATCTGCATCCATTGTGCAATTTTTATTTCAATGCAATTCCGTTGCACTGCACCCGAGAGGCGATGCATTGCACATTTTCGTTAAAAAAAAAAAAAAAAAAAAGTCTCAGATAAGGTAACGATGATCGTACATTCAAAATGATACGAACGAACGTGCGCCAGGCGCCAGAGTGAGAAGAAAAATAGTACCCAGAAATCTTCAGCGGATATAATCACATGTGACGCGGCATACGCGAGAACCATAGAGAACGTGTGCAATTTACGAGGACTCCAAGAGTTACGTGTACTCCAGAAATAACGTGAGACTCCTTGGCTAAGAAATGTAGCACGACCAGTCGGAACAATGCTGATAAGTCGTCGCGAGTTTAAAGCGACGTGCACACATGTAACATGTGTATCCGCGGTATACCTAGTCAAGATCAGGAATTTACGGAGCCGCGACTAGAGAACCAAGGAGAGGAAGACTTTCGTTTCTCGCATGTTGGCATTCTGGATATAGCGGTGCTATCTCGCAGCTCTGCGAACGAAATAAAAAGAAAAATTATCGAGTGTGGCGCGGAGACACGTGAGATGGCCTAGAAGTATGAAATAATGGAGGAAAAAAAAAGAAGGTTCGATAGTGATAAGACCACGACTGAAGTTCATAGAAAAAAAAAAAAAAAAAAAAAAAATGAATCTCCCTGCAGTCTCGTGCGGCCAGATCGAGGCTCGAGAACTTGACGATGTAAAATCACTGTACTTGCCAACAGTCCCATAAAGATTCCAGGGTCGGCCAAATAACGCAAGCTAGCAGATCAAGGACTTGGTGCAGTAAGGGGAAAAAAAAAAGTACCAGATGCTTAGCGACAATTACGCAACGCGAAATTACCGTAATAAACAAGACGGTATAAAAGTAAACTAGCGCCGTTAAAGATTTCTTTACGACTCCGACGTGTGTGGAATTTAAAAAATTCATAATGAAAAATTCCCCTAGAAACGTAATTGCTGAATTGACCGGTACTAAAGTCCTTCGGCTACAACCCTAAACTGAAACTAGCACTTTGGGTTGAGTATCTTGAATTCGTACCGGGCTGATAAGAACTTACCAATAGAGAGAGAGAGGGGGGAGGGGGGTGGTGCGAGAGTACACTAGAGACGGCGCAATGTGCGAAGGAAATAAAATCCCTAGAAAACCGGTATGACCCGAAGAGAGGTAAAGAATAAAAACAAGGCTCTAGGGATTACTAGCGCTTTGGTCTATAGGTACAATGCCGCAGAGGGACCTGGGCTAGAGGCTTATTACCAGAACGGCAGCTGTGCCTCGTAATCTCCACTACTTCGAGACTAACGTAACGCGACCGTAGTTCTGTTCTCCTTAGCTAGTGGGAAAGTAGCCAGAGCCGACTGCTATGGGGATACTCGGTATTAGTGACTCTAATTTAAAGCAACGATTCCGAGCACCAACGAGAGGACGAGAGCAATTATTCCCGCAGTAGGAGGATCGGTGAGCCGCCTAAGTTGGCTCTCCTGCGGGATAATCCCAGACGCGTTATAAGATACGATACATGGTGTACGGGATAGGGTGCAGTGATAAGAAAAAAAAAAAAATTTCAGATTGAAACTCTGCCAACTGGTAGTGAATTTGGCGCAATCGAGGAACGAATAGAGTTACGGTGACGCGAGAAATTACTTGAGAATTTCTCAGCTTAACGTATTTCTTGTAAGCTTTTTGACGATTCGCGACCCTTGACCTTTCTGCCGAGCCGTTGAAATGGAGGGACGAGAGCTTCGGTATGAAAGAGGGAAATTCGAGGTCGACTATTATTTTTATGATTTAATTGCATTCGAACCCTTCTTTGCTATCAATGAGATAAAGGGATAAGGTAGGGGGGGGGGAGAGAAATAATTATGGAAAATGGATTACGAGGAGGTACCTAAAGGATTCCGGGCCTTTCTTATGAACGGACCAATCGGCGAGTCTGTACGGTGAATTTCAGATCCACATAATTTCCACTTTATTAATCCTTTCAGGGCCGTAGACTGTAACCGCCCATAACGGGGCACCGGATAAGTCTCGAATGTGGTACATAATGACCCCTCAGGATTTATCCGTGACTCTTGAGCAAGAAGAATACCCATAGCTATACCATACCATATATACACATACATTTCCAATATCCCTGAGAAAAAAAAAAGAGAATGCAGGAAACTCGTTAAAGAGGATCTTATAGTGTTTTCCTAGAATTCTTTATAGACACCCTTACAGGCACGTATAAGGATCCCGAAATATTTAGGCAGCACTCTAATGGTTTATACAACAAACAGAGACCGAGTGACTTCAGTGAAAGGACCAGGGAAAGATTCTCGAAGGGACTAAATTTTCCAAATAAATAAATAAATGAGAGAGTCGAATGAAATAATTACTGAATACCTATATAAGGAACGCAAGACCATATCGATTAAATTCGATCGATTTATTGAGAAAAGTAAACTAAAATTTTCATAGAGCCAGAATATGATAAAAAGTTTTCGCCAACATTGAAAGCCAAGATCAAAGATACTCCTGGGCGTCCAGGTGGCAGCACTGCGATGAAATCCAAAAAGACAGAAAGAGAAGGAGACTGGGATTCCTCCCTTGGCGCAAAATCAGAACGATCGGCCACCTTTGACTTCATCCCGGCGCCAATGGCTCTTCTATATTTAGAGAAGCTTTCCCCGAAGCCAGAGATGGAAGTAAGATGAAAATGTCGTACAAGAGGGAGAAAAACGCCATGCGACTCGCACGAGAAGAGTCCCGGCGCTTCTTTGAAGCGTGGATGCCGCGAAAGAATTTGGAACAAGGAATAGAATAAAAAGAGAGCCTCGACGAGTGCCCCCGCACGCAGAGGATGAAAGATGAAAGAGAAAGAAAAAAAAACGAATATTCGTCCCTTTGATATTTCCCAAGAACCGATGCCAATCTCACACCTAAAATTCCCTACAGATTTTCCTCTCCCAATTCCGTCCTCCAAAACTTACGGGGCAGATCCAGTCCCGCCGCCATCAGCATCGCCGACCGTCCAGCGTCCCGGATCCGAGTGCTAAGGAAACCGCCTAGTTACCGGACGCCATTCTTCATTCTCGAGATCGACCGCGATTTCCGCCCCTAGGAGGTTTCCATAGTGCCACTGGCAAAGTATATCCACCCGGCCACCCCAAAGTCCTCAGAAATGATGGATACGAATGAAACACGCAACAATGATCCATCCCAGGGACGCGAGCTCTCATTGAATGATCTCCTCGTAAAATCAAAAAGCAAAAGTCTATGACTAAAAATTCCCTGGAGGAAAAGTGAAGCTTGAAAAAAAAAATCCCTTAAAGAAAAAGCCATAGGCGTACCGACCAGACTGCGAGTAAGGTCGGCAGGTGCGTGCGCAATTATTCCCCCTATGCATATCCGTGCCAACGTGAGCAGAAACGGCAACGAGGAACCGATCAGATGGACAAGGCCTGAAAAACGTCTGTCAATTGAACGCAACGATCCGCGTTAAGCGCTGAGGAAAATCTGCTGAGACGCAAAGTAGAGGCGCGTCCCGAATCTCAGGTGCGACGCAGGACGAGGCGAAGGAGCCGCCAGGCAAAGCTTCAGGAAATTAGCTGTCAAAACAGGCAAAGTTAACTGTTTGCCAGCGGCGGCTCGGGCGATTCGTGCGTTGGGCGTTTGGCAGCGCCACTGGATGAATGGGCGATGTAAAGCGAGGGTCAAGTAAAGAGTAAAGGATATACCGAAAGCAGCGAAAGAAAAAAAAAGAAATAACCAAACTCCATAGAGATAAAACCGACTCGAGGTTCAAGGTAGCAAAGAGAGAAAAAAAGTCACCAGCAGATTACACATACGCGGGGGACCCTTTTCAACGGTGTTTTCGCGTGTAGTCTCAGTCACCACGAGTATCGCGTGCGCAGCTCGATCCTGGAGACCAAAGCAGCGAAAGACGCGGGGAAACTTTAAGGCAAAACCCAAGGAATCACGTTCGCGTAGGATGGACCGATCGGCAGGCGCAGCCTCGGTCAGTGGGTAGATCGGCAACCTTGTAGAAGTTACAGGGTGCCACACGGTACCGACCTTCTTACCGTTGGGAAATTACGTAAACAGCCGCACGAATGATGATAGCTCCGAGTACCCAAAAAGGCAATGCAGCCAACCGCGCGGTACAAAATTTCCCAACGTGCGAATCGGTATCGTACGAGCCAGCCTGGTCCGATTCTCAGGTAGCAAAAGGTACCCAAGAGCGCGCAGCACGAGAAGCGGTCCCTTTCCATTGAAACGAGCCACCCGGTATATCTCGAGAAGTTCATACCTGTTACGGCCACCAGGACGTGTATATAGCGAAGGTTATGGCTGACTACCAGGTTCTGGACCTGGAGCACGTCTATTAAATCTACAGTCTGTACGCTCTGCTGACTCCATGCCTACCAACCTCAACCTAACAACAGTCGAGTCGGAAGATCCGTGCACACGTGGGACAGCCTGGATTATAATGGCAAGGAAAGGACATACGGCGAAGTGTAAGTGCGTCTCGTAGGGACCGAACAGAGTCTAGGAATAGCAGAGAAAAAGATGTGAAAAAGCACGTAAAACCGCAGGAGCAAAGATGACAGGACCACGTGACCAAGTAAGGGGCATCCTTGTTAGATCGCTCGAAGAAAATCATATGGCAACAATAATAACGGTTACGGTAGACATCTTTTTTTTTGCCACACACGAACCGTTAACACACAAGCAGCAGCCGTTACTTCTCGAACCGATAGACGACGACCCCTAACAGTATTTTACATATTAAGGAGATTTACGAGTGACGTATGGCGCCCAGAAATAAGGTGTATATATATATGTGTATATATATATATATATATATATATATATATATGTATAGAGGGAGTCAAGCTCACAGGACACGAACTCACGGATGGGATGTTTAGAGCCCACCGACGTTTTCTAATTCCAGATAGCTATCTGAGCTCGTACCCGCTTCTACCCTAGGTCCTGGCGGAGAAAGAAAAAGAAGAAGGATCCCCTCCAGGAGAAACGATGCCGCGTCAACGCGACAGAGAGCGCTGACGCTCTCAATGGAAACAATGGTCTCGTCTATTTACGTGAGACTCTATGCCGGCAGGTAGATAACACGAAAATTCTCAAGCCAACGTACCCCGGGAACCCTCGCCCGTTACCAAAGGTATTTGGTCGCAGGTGGCAGGCTGCGTGTGTTAAAAAAAAAAAAAAAGAATTAGTCCTAGAATCAGAATCAGTAAGGATAAGGGTATATCCGTCGCGTTCCGAAGCTCCTTACAAGCTCGACTACAGCTTTACGAGTTTTGTCAGGCTGTTAGAGTATTAAGGAGAAGAGACGAGGAAAATAAAAATTAAATGGAAATTATATACAGTGCCGAACATTGTACATGCACATATATATATATATATATATGTATACAATACAAATAACTGGAAATACATTATTTTTCAAATCCCAAAATGCTCGTTAACAAGTTTTCCCAAAAGTTATCCAGATGACAAAAAAAATAATGGTCTCTCGTGGAGCCAGTATAAGTGAGAGATAGATATGAGAGAGAAAGAGATAAAAAAAAAGAGTTATTATCCATACGCAGAGTCAATCGAAGACGAGAAAAGTCAAATTGGAGACGATTCGTGGATTTCCGGTGCACGAGGCTCTCGATATCACGTTCGCAATTATCAAACGTGACTAAAGGCCAATGGGCTCGTTACGTGACCCATTAGATTGCGCAGGTATTGGTCCAGCGTCCTCGTTACGACGTTTTCCTTCCTCCTCCTCCTCCTCGTTCTACGTTCTTCCTCGACGTCTTCCCCGGGACGTACGAAGGACCGATAAGCCCCACCGGGTAAAACATTAGCTCGACCCAGGTCACGCCTAAACGTTTGGCCCAGGTCATGCTTATTTTCTTTTAATCACGTACCACCCCCCGCCCGCCCCTCCGTCCCTCAAAGAGCACGTGACGCGCTCGTACCTCAACCGCCTCCAGGACTGCGCTCGTCCGTTGAAAAGAAATTGACTCCGGTTGGTCCTGAGCTTGCGCCTGTTCTACGATGTATCTATGCGCGCAGGAGTAACGTGGGTAAAACGTGGAGTGCGTGACTTTTCGGGAACGTTTGCGAGACCTACTACCACCCAGTCGCCATACCTAACCTAACCTGACCCGAACGTATCGCCAGTACACAGGATCGAGATACACTGCAGACGAAATTGTAACGTCGAATTTCCAAAGTATAAAATGTCACGTCGCACTCTGACGTGGAAGAAAATACGCTTGTTTTTTTTTTTTTTAACGAACGCAACCCGAATACCCGTATGTACGATACAACCTATGTGGTATGTATATAGACATTTTTTTATAACAAAGCACTACTCCCCTGCAGCTGAATACTTCATAAGGCATCGTCGCGCGTCCCATAGGAATATCGAGGAGGGAGTCGTAATCCATAAAAATTTCAAATATCTTTGGGCTCTTTGGCAAAAAAAAAAAATAATGCCAGAACTCTGCGCCGCTTCCTCATTATTCCAGGCTCGTGTTCCTCGTGTTCGGAGCATCGTGAAAATTTTACGGTCCACGGACCTGTGTTCCTGAATCCCATGAGACGCGTCACGAGGACACCCCGGACGGAAGTGACGTGCGGACGTACGTCAAGGACGCCTTAAGTCGTATTAAATTAAGAGTAAAAAGGAAAAAAAAATATAAATATAGCGAGGGGATAAAATATATATTTTTTTTTTTTTTCACAATCCATTCCGACTGCCCGACAGAGGGTCATTAGATTTCCCGTTAACTGAGTCATCCTTGGGAACCTGTGTATCGTTAATTTAAGCAGAACGAGGAAATAGGGAGAGAGCGGGGAGGAAGAGGGGGGGGATTACACGTCCACTCGATAAAAGTTAATTAGTCCTCTTAATGGATAACAGTCTCGATAGGACTGTCGATGCTAACCGCAGGACTGTCTGGTTGGTTGGGAGGGGTGGCGAGGGGGGGAGGGGTCGAAGCGAGGAGAATCAGGGCAAAGATAGAAGCGGAGTCCAGCAGGTCAAGGGAAGGATCGACCCTTCAGGGTAAGAAGGTGGCAGCTGTTCCCGGAGCAAGAGAAAGGGACCCTTTTCCTTGCCTTTATAGTTGCGTCGACCTTTCTATACTATATTTACAGTGCCACTCGCCTTTACGGTTGACGAGCGTTACGTACGGCATAAGAGACACGAGAGAGAGATAGGGGGGAGGTGGGAGGTGAAGCGGAGGGATGAAGGAGTGAGAGAGACAGCGAAGCGAAGGCCATGGCAATGAATGGTTATAGAGGAACCAGGAAAAAGGGAAAGAAAAAAAAGAGTTTAAGGGAACCAAAAAGTCTAACTCCTGGTTCAGCCACTTTCCTTGGCCAGACTGAAATTCGAACCTGCCACTGAGACAATGGCGCCCGCGGCATCGTTAATTTACTTCCAGCAACCGGTTCGGTAGGTGCTAGTAGCCTATCGAGATAAACACGGTCCGCGCCGCGTTCAGTCATCTCAGATGAAAGCGCATTATATCTATATGATGTGTATGATGTGTGTGTATATATGTATATATATATATTGGATGTGTTATTGGGTACAGGGAGAGCTTTTCCAAGCCGGTTCTAAATTTCCAATCTAGGAATGACCCACCTGTCACCTTTATTAAATCCAGGACCTCAATTAACGGCGAAGACTAATTTAGATTACGAATCCAATATGGTAAATGTGGAAAATTGTGTACATTGAAAGAATCATAGGTCAAACTGAAAGCATAAATTGCTATGCGAATCCCAAAGATTCACGGGTTGCGTATCTTCTCTGAACTCTCGGTACCATCTTTCGCTCCAGTTTGCCCATAAGTTTTCCAAGTGCGAGCTCTTGTTTTTTTTTTTTGTTTTTTTTTTCTTTCTAAAATCCCCTTTTCTCATCTTCTTCTCTCCTGCGTTTCCTGGGACGGTTTGAGAGAGAGAGAGAAAAATTTTCGACATGGATGCAGATGCGGATGCTGCGTTCTATATTCCCCGTTACTCGTGTCTGCTTTTATTACGGGAGACGGGCTCACGTTCTACTTTAAATTTCGTACCGTTTCTCAGTTCTCCTTTCTGGACACTTATACGAAATTTTCCAATTTCCTGAAAATTCGATTGATCTGAGCATCGAGGATGAGATGAGTTCTCTGGGTCCAGAAAAAGACTTCAGAGATGTGCGAAGTGCATTATTTTGGTGTTATGTAGTTTTATGGTATATAGATTTGACATTTCTAGAGACACTTCGGAACTGTTTTTCTTTTTAATTTTTCACAAACAATACTGACACCGTGTAGTCGAATAGGATTCGTGTACAAAAGCAGGTATTATGGTTTCGCCCAAGGACCGAGTCTAGCCTGTGTCAAATTCCAGGTCAATTTTTATTATTTCTTTCTTTGTCGTCAGTCCCTAGTGAGGAGATGCAAGGAAAGCTGTATATAGGCATAGGACAACGAAAGCAAGTTCAAGAAAAAAGCATAAGAACGGTGAGTAAAAAAAAAAGCGTCAAAAACTGGTTTCCACCCGAGACTCGCTCCGGCGTAATAGACTGAGGTGGAAATTTATATCGGGTTACAGGGTAAGAGAAACAACCGTGTAACTACTACGTTTTGCGGTACTAACTATCGTTGCTGAATAATCGAAATGGTTGCTGGAGGCTACGTTGTCAGAGAGACGTTGCTGGTACTCGGTATTCATCGTCTGTATACCATTTTCATATTATTTTCGAATATTCATTAACGCCTTACACGCGCTGCACGTCAAAACCGCGTGAAATAAATCCTATTAATTTTCGAGGGTGCAACTGGCTTTATGCGGCGCGATATAAATATTCGAAAAAATAAATTTCTTATCGTTAATAATTACACAGTTCGCTAAAAACAAGTGGAGAGGCCAGTAAGACTTTTCGATATCTGCCAACAATTGGATAAACGAATCAAAAGTATATTAGTTATTGGGTAAACAAGTTGGCAGATTCACGCGAACAAGGAACGGACGTTGGAATGAACGAAGGATCGAGGAATCGGAACACGAGAAACGTATTAAAGAAAGTAACAAACGGGACAAAGGAATGATAATTTTACGTAAATATTAGCTAACGAGTCGAACTGCAATTGTTTTCAAGACAGGAACTAATAAATGTCTACGTAAACGATAGTGTCTGAGGTAAAGAGTTATTCACAGGGAGATCGCAGCTTCACGTGTTACGGAGGAACCCTCGAAGAAAAACAGATCCAGCGCTGGTGGTGTCTCTTAAAACAAACATAGCAGCCCATGAAAAGGACCGATGCCGCATCAGCCATCACATATCTCTTCGTTCTCTCTCGTTTCTTAGGAATCCGAAAATACCGTTTACGAACAAGGAAAACATTTAAACAGGTTAGAACGCGGCACCTTACGTGCAGGACGGTACGGACCAAAATATTCCCGTCGGTAAATACACTTAGAAGTAGTGAAGAAGACGACGCGAAAAAAAAACAACATGGAGGAGCATAACGCGACGTCGAAAAAGAATCGTATCGATAGAAATAAAGAGAGAACGGTTTAACTATTTATTACGGTTTATCCTATCTCGTTAAACGAATTAAAAATTTTTAACGACAAAGCGATCGATCGTTGGAAGTAAAAACTTTTATTTACTCACCTCACGGGCAATTCTCCATGTGGCACGAGGTTCAAGTAATCCAATGGTAATATCCTCCAACTGTCGAATAATATTTTACAAAGATTACGCTTCATGCATTTCACTGTTATCGAAGACACTTTTTTTTTTTTTTTTTCTTTAAATAAATACGACGCACTTATAAATCCAGCATTCCACGCACTATACGAAACGATACAATAGTCACAAACACGCGACTCTTATCCAAGACACTACTTGAGAACGTTTAAATCGAGTTCATATGCGCGCGACGCGTAGACCCGTCACGGCGGAGCGGCAAGCCGAAACTAAAGCGTCGCGCTGATGCCGAGAAAGGCGAGCCTAGACTTCCCCTTCCATCAGGCACGCTCTTACAGGCTAGCCAACCCAATCCCCTTTTGCAGCCTGAGTTCCCTATCAGTGTTATGCACAGTCATGGCTTCTATAGAAACATACGATGCACCGTACAGCAGCGTATTGAGGTAACTCACGAGAATTTGATTAAATTTTAAAAATTAATTTTTCTAATCATTCCCACGACTCATTAAATACATAAATACGTATATCGCACAAAGACAAGAAGACTAAAAATACATTTTTAAGCTCCTACGTGCTTTATATTAATTCGGTATTTTTTTTTACAATTAGTCACGGAAAAGCCTGCAGCTGTCTTGGATGCGTATAGTTTACAAGGCTCGATCGATTTCATTTAGGATCGGCATCGAGATCTTAGATAAGAGCATCGGTAATGGGAAAAGACAAGCTTATCTTTTTTCTTGGTTCTTTATATACTAGCTGTAACGTATTTTTTTTTTTTTTTGATAGAATCTAAGAATTCTTGTAAAATCTCATAATTATTAATATCTATGCCGATCTTCGTTCCTTATTCAAGTTTGATCGTCGTAAAATTAATTAAGCATTCACTTACACGTAATTTATTCATCCGAAATAACTGTGTAAATACTCGGCATCAAAATTTTCGTAGTTCATGCAATTAGTCGACGCCAGATAAATTGCAGAAATTATAATAGTCGGAAAATCATATTTCGATAGCTGCTATTTCATGTTTAATTATTAAGTCAGGACGATGAGTTTATAACCTCAATTTCCTATCTCGTATTATCATCGCCATATATATATATATACACAGACCTCCTACAATGCACTGAAATACCTTCTTTTACTCCTCTATCGTGACGTTCAAGTACGTAGCACTTAAAAGACTCTATTACCAAGGTGTTACTTCCTCGTCGAACAAAGAAACTCGTAAAATCGTTGTGGCGTCCGAGTATACTTCTAAGCCCGTACAATTCTCACAATTGCATGCTGCGTCAAAATGTAATCTGTCCTCGTTTACGGTTCTGCCAACCTTATCGTCCTTTTGGACTTTCCTCCCTTTTTCTTACCTTATATAAAAGTGCACAGTCCCTTCATTAAGCCAATTCCACAATCAGGCATTTTCACCAGCAGCGCTTTCAAAGTCAGCTGAGACTATGACCGTCTTGTATTTTATTTTTTTTCTCTCTCTATCTCTCGCGATAAAGACGACGAGTTACTCTCTTTTTTTTTTTATTCACAAGGATACGTCATCGATACGAGATCATTCAGACTCATAACTATGGAACGCGACGCCATACGAAACAACGCAAGATGAGACGTCCGACGTTACGCACGGATTCTGCATAACTGTCGTGTACCGGCTATAACTTTGAGGCTACGCCAATGTTGCCACGTGACTCTTTTTTTTATTGTCGCTAAACGTACGTGTTTGAGAACAAAATTTTTTTTTTTTTTTTCAAATTTGTCAAACATAACTGTCGGACTTCTAGAAACTCGAAGACGAACGCAGTCGGGAATAAGATGGAACAAAGTGTCATGACAGACTTTCAAATCATTGCTGGATGTTGCTGGACCGTCTTGAGATCTGTCGCTGGTACCGTTAACGTATATAGAATATATAAACACTTTTACCAGTCGAATAAGAGACTCGCTCAAGTGGCAACTCGAAGTTGTCAGATGAAAATGAACTCTAGAAAAATTTGTAATATCGGCAATGCACCTGGTGGATGTAATAAATTTTTCGAAAATTTTGATTTTTACAATTTATCCCATTTTTATGTTCAGTGCGTGGAGTGACTGTACCTGTGAATGAAAAGTCCAGAAGACGTTTGTGTAAATAATATCTATATAGGGATTTTAACACGGGTGTCCAAGAAATCGAAACTTTTTTTAAGGCTTGATTTACCGCTTAACTTTTACTATGATTAATCCATGGTTTTTCATGATTGCTGAAACGTTATTCATACGCGTTGGAATTATTGCTGCTATACACTGTGTAACCTTAAGTCACGGCAATGGCCTATGTATGTAAATGACAAGATTTACTAATGGACCGACATGTTGCTGAGAACTTTGGGGAGAGATGATATGCAAGGGGTCTCTAACCGTCGCGAAGTTTCTGTTACTGTTGTGGTGTCCCTGACGAGGTTACGTTAATTAAGAGCAATGTACCAACCTGATGACATGTGGACGTACCGGCAACAGATACAGTAATACATAAAATTCCATTAAAAAAAAAGACTTTCCCTCTATACGAAATTATAAATAAATTAAAAAATTTGAATTAACAACAAGCAACATATACCTGGAAATTTCCAAAGACTATATATATATATATATCACGTTAAACAGAATCTTGTACCAAAGAGTAGATTTGCATATTACAGTTAGTTAACCGATAAGATAAGAAAAGCAAAAAAAAAGGTACTAGATCAAAAAAACACGCTGCAAGAAATTTACACTGAAATTATTTTTGTTCCTATCGACTTCTGTCTAGGAAAAAAAAAAAAGACAGGAACTTGATGCTACGAAGCTCAATCCGTCATCGACCTATTAGTCATGATAAGATAGTACATTATTTTTTTAAACCGATAAATCGATAAGTGCTCTTGACTGAATCCACACAGAAGATATAGATATATATATATAAGCACAAGCGGAAGAGTTCTCGATTATTTGTTCAGCATTCCATTTAGATCAGAGGATATCGATAAATAAAAATTTTATAACGTACTGTACTACGTCCCATACCATATCGTATTATTACGTCATGATTTAATTAGAAAAAAAAAATATCCGAGAGGGAATTAAGAATGAGTGGATTATATTTTTAGACATATTTTCTTTGCTCGTGTCAATGAAATTTTTATAACCTGCAATTACTCTGGTTTTAGTGCTTGTCTGTTTTTCTTTGTTGTTTAGATCCATACCTATAGCTATGAACTCCTCACTTTTTCATCTTACTTTATTAACTTCAAGTTCTCGAGGCATTACTGACTAAGGAACACGGAACTTTAAGCGAGTACGTAGGTCGGTCGTAGGTAGGTCTAAGTACGGTAGTACCGTGTTGCATGAACACTGGGTAGAGAGAGAGAGAGACGATTAAGCGAGAGAAGAGCAGAGAATAAAAGGAGGAAAATATATCCAAAGGAGGCTGCGGATGAATAAGGATAGAGATAAGGAGAATTGGTTGCCGCTGGAGCCAGTCGTGGTCCACACTCGACTCAAGGCTATCAACCTCTAAGCATCCATTAGCTGCCGACTGGCAACGTGTACGAGTGAAACGTTCATCTTCTGTTTGGTCGTTATCAAAAGTTTGGCAGTGCCAAGGAAGTTTTGATAAGATGTTAAAAAATTTTCAAAATATATACTCCGACGTAATTTCTAAGTATTTGGAAAATATTTATAGGTTTTACTGACTCTCTGTGTATACATGGGTATTTTTAATTAAGAATTTTTTTTTTTTTTGGATTCAATTTTGTATGTGACTTTTTTGGTCTATTGGTTGTTTGATATTCAGTATTGGGATTATTGATCTCCTCGAGAAGATGCACAATGGAGTTTCGCTGATTTAAGAAGATGCCTGTCTCTTCTGTGACGTAGTTACTGTCCTCGTGGTGACGACAATGCGTCTCGTGAAAGAGCGTGGCGCCAACAGGTTCGCGTCTCGAGTACAATGAATCGCGTTCACCGGTAGAAAAACTTGCCAGACGAGAAAAGAGAAGTAAGATGCTGGGGAGTTGGTCCAGCCACGGTCGTGGTACACGATATACTAGACACCTTCGTGATCTCAGGGTCTCCTGCTCTCAATAGTATCTACTTTCTCGTTATCCCGTAGGTAAGGTAGGTACCTACCCTGCAGGATATATAACTCAGAATAAAGATAGTATATGCTTATATTCGCGCATTGGCGTGGAATCAGGAAATCAAATTAATCGACAGGCTTTACGTGAAAAAATATGTTACGAGTTTATCTTTTGGGACGATTTCTCTCTCTTTTTTTTTTTGTAATTCAATTGAGGGACTCGGGGGATGAGAGTTCATGAAATTTCGAATAACGAACGTCATTCAGAAACCCACCCTGAACCAACCACCCCATGTACGACGTAACGCTCTATTTGACAACTTTTCGACTCTAACGAACACGTGGGAAGGGTGCAGTACGAATTTATATACTTTAGGAACGCTCAACCTTCTTTCTCAGACTGTTATCTTTCGGTGACTTTTTATATATATTTTTTTTATTTATCCCTCTCCATCTTACCAAACTACGATCCTTCCGAGTTATTCGGAAGTTTGATAAGCGTTATCGACTGGGGATATAAGGGTTCGGTGAAAGAAAAAAAAACAATTGGGTAATAAAAGAAATATCTGTTTCGAGTGAAAGGTGAATACTGTAAGAGGGGTAGATAAGGGCAGTCGCTTATACATATAGATATACACGAGAAATAGCAATATTTTGATATTAAAAGACAAATTCGAAATACAGCAAATTTTTTTTTTTTTGATAATTATTAAAAATAAATATTTACGATTTTTAACTTTTTTTTTAATTCCGAATTTGATCCTTATTATTCCCAACTGTCTCATACGATACTTTTGAAGTCTCTTTCAATCGCAACTGGATTCCACGAAGTCCTTACATTGCAAGAAGTTTCGCGCATCGACTGTCTCATTTATTTTGCAAATATCCCCATTGATCACGGTCTTGTTGACTGGGACTTTTTTTTCATTTTTTTTTTTTTAGCGAAACACATTTATACCCACATCTGGCTTATTTGTAGATTACTTTTGTACATACGTAATTACCTACCGACGTACAAAATTTTATACAGATTACAGTACACGTATCGTGCATATGGCTTTTAGCCATACGCCGCTTAAAAAAATGTTTAACGTGCCTACATAAATTTCGCGATTATTTAATTCCAAGTATTTTTGTATCGGTCTGTTCGAAAAAATAATTAAACTAATCGACAAAATTCATTGTCCGTATACATACATAGATAAACACCCGATGCTATTATCGTAATCTAATAAAGCTATCGGGCACCGGTGGTTGTTTCGCAAATTTCAAAATTCCCGCAAAAATTCACATCCTGAATTCATACCCTATACCATATATCTATATGCTCATTTATATATACAATAACCTATGCTGAATATCGTGTATGCATGAAACGTTAATTAAAGCAGGAATGATTGCGCAATACCAGAAACCCCAATAAAACCTTCAGCGATGAAATTCGCATGTACTATTTCAAATTGGCAAATACAAACAACAAACGCATTATAGGGTGACGCAAAAATATGGCAATTCAAAATTCCAAGCCTTAATTCAACCCTCGTTCCAGGATACGTGCAAACGAAGTGCCAGTAATATAATCAACTCAAAAAATAATATACCCACCGTATATAAAATGCTCCATAAAAAAGATTTCGACTGAAATTTCGTTTCTTGAACTTCCCTAAAATCAAAGTCTCTTCGAAATAAGAAAAGAGTAGAAAGTGAGTGGGATAAAAATAAAGATAAATCATTTACGAAAGGAATTAGAAATTTCACATCTAGAAAAATATAAATCAATATCGTCGCACGTAGAGATAATTTTGGTTATGAATACTGTAAGAATTTTATCGTCACAAGGTATATAAATTCCATCGAAAATATTACAGTATAGCCCACGAGTCGTTCCGACGGAAAGATGCATACCGGGTCAGAGGGACTTCGGTATGATTTTTACTCTACGTTGCATTTGGCATTTCGATCAAAGGAAAAAAAAAAGTGTGAACTCGGCTTTATGTCCAAATAAATTTAGTGGGAAAAGAAAGCAGATCCGATGGAAGTAAACCATCGCGGAAGCTACGTTTGAGTATAAATCTACGTCGTTTATATATAGGTAGTCATAAACATGGCTACACACATGATATACTATACAATGCCATTGATAACGTACGTGGAAAAAGACTAAGGAGATATTCAGTGGCGTCTATGAAAATTGCACAAATTTTACTCACGATCCTTTCCCACGTAACAGTTCCTCTTTATCTGTTCCAGAACAGCACACTGATAACCCAGCTTATTTATACGAGTAGTACACCTATAACTATACAATGTCTAGGTCTGGGATTAAAGGCTGATTCACAAAGCTCATTTTTACTCGAACCCAACATACGACGAGATGCAACGTCGCGCGCACTTTATTTCAAAGCAATTCCCAGACATAACAATTCTAGACGCGAGCCGAACGCACCATTGGCGTAGACATAAATATTTCGAGCCTAAAAATCCCACGGAATGAAAACAGTGGCTATACGGGGTGTACATAATAATAGGTATTCTTGAGACCTTTAAGCATGTATCTCACAAGTAGCTTTCTCACGTGTCCACAAACGGCCGGGAGGGGGGGGGGGGGATAAAGGAAGAGACAGTCAGTCCCTATGATTTTAAAGGGTACATACCAGGTACGTACTAACTGTATTAGAATACAAGGATGTTACCAGTCAAAGGCGTCGAGAGTGGTGGGCCTGAAAAATATAGACTGAAAATTATGTATACAAAAGAAAAAATGTGAAAGTGCTTAAATTTGAAAAATGGACGTTTTCACGAGACTCTTGTATACCACCCATCCGTATTACGTGTCGATCCTATTTTTTGAACTCTCGACTCTTTCCAGACCAGGACAATCCTTAATGTCATCATCCTTCTAGAAGGAACGACTGCGACCAGGTAAATTAAGCGTAAGACCTTAATCGATGCTGGCCTCTCGTACGCGACCGGCTAATCCCGTCGCTCCCAGGTCGCCTCTCAAGTTTTCTGCGTTATTAATCAAAGCGTTACACTTTCGGGTAATCTCCAGACCAAATTTCAAACAAATTATCCCAGGATCTCAGCGGACAATCAACTCGTGGCGTTTTATAAATCGTGCCCGGAGGAATAAGGAATTACGAACATTAGTAAGGGGTTGTCAACGTGTCCTGGTCTCTCGCGATGCAGCTGCCGTTGGAGAGCGCCTTGAGCCTCGAGAATTAAGCGGTCTTAAACGCTCTTTGATATCGCTGTTGACGTTTTGAAATATTCCTCGCCGGCGATATTGCCCGGGCGCATCGGCCCCGTCTCTTTAATTCTTAATAACGACGCCGACAAGACCCAAATGAAAACGTAGTGCGGTACCAGGGACACTCTTATAAAGGACGCGACTGGTCGCCGTCGCCAAATGGACTCATGCCCAATTTTCAATGGGTTCGCGATTCATCGTTACTTCGTCCGTACTTGTCCCACGTTCCGTTGACGTACGCGAACAGATGTCACGCGAGTATGTGGAATATATTAAAACGTCACCCATTGTTCGGAACTGATTGTTGACCAGGGTCATTTTATTTCCTCTCATCCCTTATCAAACATACACACATATATCTATACCACTCCCATCCACTTGCAGCTATAATTTCCAACAATGCTCCAGATGGGACTACAGGATACGCCTGGACCTATTCGGTGCACCCATTCAATCGTCTTTTGTATACAAACGAGGACATTTGCCAAATTACGGTCAGACGTCGCCGACTAGGCCGGATTTGGAATCGAACTCGTAAAACTTGGCTTTGTCGCGTATTCACCCTTAAGCTTCGTCCACTCCTCTCAAACAATTCCCAATCCGATACTCCTCGTAGGGCACAATATAATCGTGGCTGCTTGTATGAAATTAATAAAATCATTTAATCGTCGTATACTAAGTCCCAAATTGCTTCCGAGTCACAATGGAAAAGCAGTACCAAATGAAAAAAAAAAAAAAAATCATCCAAATTGTGTCAGATAAATTTTCTAACGAGAATATCAGTTTCGACGTCCTATCGGTTAGCCAGCTTAATCCCATTTCGTTTACACACATGTTGACCAGCTACCTGACACGCATGCCTAAGCACGTCATACCGCGTGTGCAGTTAGACATTATTTAGGCTACGCTCCAATCGTCTACTGATAATTAGACATTAGCATATGTGTAATGACGAAGTATCACTTTTCAAGGAGTTGCCACCAGAAGCAAGAGAGGCTATCAGTGACATATCCATACGTATGAAATTGCGGTATGGCAGGTGGGACGCGGGCGTCGGGACGCCGAGTGGTTACCGCTGCGTAACCGTTACTTATGGCCGGCTGATCGTATCCTGCGGAAACACTGACTGCTTATCAACCTGTGAGGCAACGCGATGTCTATTTTAAAGCCTGTAATCGTTATCCATATCTTTTCTCTCGCTCGCGCACCTTACTCGCCCATAGAGCGTCTCTCTCTCTCTCTCTCTCTCTCTCTCTCTCTCTATCGCCCACCTAACCTCCTTTCCTACGTAGCTCATAACCGTGCCTTCTTCTTGACTATCGGTAATCAACATGTAACCGCAAAGCAAATAGCAGTTTTCCTCAAGTGGCGCTACGGAGACGCAATTCCGAAAGAATGGGTGGAGTCGCGTGATTGTCAGTAGGATTCCTAGGACTTCGGAATTCACGACTTGCCCTGTGCCGTAGGCAGCTGCGAAAAGAATCGACTGGGTTACCTCTAGCTAAACTTCGAATTGCAACGTGGGTAACGTGTCTTTAGAATAAATACATGTATATCCGTACCCCGTGAGCTTCTGTTTATTATCGTGCACTCGGCATGGAAATGAATATTCTTAACCGAGACTGCATATGAATTTACTGGTAGTACCGAGTTATTTCGAACGGAGTATAGAAGATTAATTATTTTAATATTTATTTTGTTCATTGTCTTAATTTTTTTATAATTTATTTATATACTCGATACACTGTACATTACGTGTATGGTGGTATCACGTGACGTAATACGTATCGGGAAATATACTGATTAGAAAAAAAAAAAAAAATTGACGTTGACAGTGGAAGTGGGAAGCAGATAGTATATACCTTGTGAGCTAACTCGTTAAGATTTGGTAATCGAAGGATACCCATGGGTATCTGCAGAGACAATGAGAAACTAATTGTGAGTTGGTCATGCTTGAGTTGATAGGAGGTTAGTACCTATTTCCCTCGCCAGAGTTTTTCCGGTATGTATTCAAGGGAAAAGTGGGTTGGTGCTACGTGATTGGGATTTCGATTGTATTCTCACGGTTTGTGATGTTACCGTTTTTACCTATTTTCCAAAAAAAAAAAAAAAAAAAAAAAAAAAAAAAAAAAAAAAAAAAAAAAAAAAAAAAAAAAAAAAAATAGTATTCCAAAGCAATAGAAAGATGGAGACGTAAGCTTTATTATCAATGCTGTTAATATATTATAGAGTACGAATAATATATAATTTTCTATAGTATCATATGTGCCTTGGGTACTTTTAATATATGCTACACTGTTTAGCATAGTATATGTAACATCTTTTAAAATGTACCATTGAAATCCTGCACCAGCACGAGGTACCTTGCTTTTACCTAAGTAGGCACTATGCATTAGGAATTCTATTATAAAGGTCTCTCCACAATATAATCCCATACGTCTGAAGTACACAAAGTGCGATAACCCATTGGAAATTCATTTGTGTTATTCCCTATCCTTTCTATGGTAGTCACTTTTTGCACACTTGGAATTTGCACTGTAGCACTAGAGAAAGAGAGAAAGAGAGGGGCATACCGGTATATAAGGCTTATCTCAAGCAAAGTACAGGTAACCGGTTGTGAATCGATAAATGACACTAGGCAGGTGTTGTTGATAACGTATAATAAAATTGATTTAGTACCAACAGAGCAAGGCGCCCTTCCAACGTTAAGAAATGATCATTGAAACATCATTTTTCGGTGCGTTATAAAAGTATAAAGAAAAAATAAAAAAAAAAAGAGATGACGACCCCAAGCATAAGAAAAGCCAAGAACCCCAGGTACCCCTAGGTATAAAACCTGGTACGGTTTCGGGTTCTTCAGGTAATCGAATACCAGACGATGCACAGTGCAGGTTTCTATAGGTTAGATTGCTGACCGGTTGACTCACCCTGTCGAATATTAGCCCGAGGATATGCCTATAGTATGCCAGGAATGACCAAACCTAACTCAAACCCTTTTCCAGAAAGACATACCCAAAAACCACGAAGACCCATACTGGAATGGCAAGGTATATTAATATGGGATATAAAGGAAGAAATATAAAAAAAATTTCCAAAAAAAGTTCAATTCGACCTTACGCACGGTTTTTTTTTTTTTTTTTTTTTACCAGGACCAAGCGTGGGATAAGAATCTTCACATTCCATGAATGGCTGGGGCTCTTCTCGGCTTCGCTCTGATCTCTCAGTCTTCTTTGAACTAACTGCATCCAATGGAACGCCAGTGCTTGGGAAAAGTATGCAAACCATTGTCGAATGAGAAATTTCGAATTTTTCTCAAATTAAATTTTTTATTACGCAACTCCGTCCCGCATAGCATCACGACCTTGTTTCGGCTCGCCCTACGATTCCCTATTTATTTAACGTACCGAAACAGTACGGTTACGTACATCGGATTGAGCATGCGGATCATACTGTGAGGTCTCGACTTACCGAGAGACAAGATCTTTGTCGGTACGTTGTGTACGCGGCCATATTCGTATGCGGGCATTGCGTAATAAATATAACAGGCGCCGGTAAATACTAAGAACATACCAACTGCACTGTACTCGTTATATGCATGTGCAGTTGCATGATGCGAGCGATGCACGATGCATACGTTGCAACGTACTCGTCGACTGTGTCGCCTTTATGCCTGCGATGTGACGTCACGCACGCACGAGCTACGGGACAGATGTGTGAGGCTACCGGTCGCTTTTACGAAACTTCAAATTTCTAGTATGGCGGCAATGCTTCCCTTTCGAAGTAAAAAGCTGAATAGACCGGAAGTCTGATGCAGGCAGGAAACGCATCAGTCGTGTGATCTTCCGGTTCGAATCGTTTATTGGATATCACGGTCATTCTTTGGATGGTGAATTAGATAGACGAACGAGCTGAAATAATTGTAAAGAATTAATGAATCTAATTTTCTATTGTTTTTTTTTTTTTCTTATTTGATTTTTACCTTTTTTTTTTACTGCTTCTTTATTATGTCCAATTTCGTGCAGGTACAATTGAATTGCATCACGATCGTATGCTGTATCATGCCTATTGACCTTTCGTGATAGCCAGTACTCACGCTTATGGTTACCTCATGATGAATTTGCTTGAACTTCAGTATGGAAGCTACGCTGGAGATTGATCTAGTACCCTCGCAATGGAATCCCTTTGGTTATGATAGCGTGCTGCAAAATCAAACATAGCGACAGGAGTTTATATAGTATACTCATGTATATATATAGACTACCATGGGAAAACAGTAGATAATGAAAAATAATGGGGAAAAAAAAAAGAAGGAAAAACAAGTCGGGTTCATAGGAGACTACGAGAGCGAAATAGACGAGGTAAAAAGTGAAGCTATTGCATATGAAAATCTCCTGCAGGGATGAATGCAGTTGCGAATTTGAAAAGTCGAGCAACATTGATTAAAATCAAGCTTCGATTGGCACCGGTTGTTTGCACGATTCGATTGTCTCTTTGTGAAATTGACAAGCTCAGTAATGACGAGCACGGGAAGCTGCGCGTGAATTCTCGTTTGTTAACTTTGAATAGAAAATAAAAATAGACTCTTGTCAAACTGTTGCATTTACATTAGCCTCGTCTGCAGTTGCGTTACAAGCCTTAATTATGATGATTATACGTATTAAAAGGTGTCGAGAAGGAAGACTGTTGTATTATTTTTTTTTTTCCATTTAATCTTTTTTATCCATACATTCAATTCCCTAATTCGTCAAAAGGAATCAATTTGCCGTTTGTCTGCCTCTTTCAATTTCTACGCGATTCCTTCTGATATTACAGAAAACGAAAAGCTTCGGTTATCAGGAGAAATTAAATTCTCTTTAATGGCTGCGTGCAGGATGGTCGTCTAATGGCTATTAATAGTCTGATAGTAATCAGGACTGTATAAACCATCTGGATAAGTAGATAAAATCAATCCTGGTATACCGTGTGTATAATTAAATAAGAATTCATAAATAAATAAATATATATATAACTAAATAAATAATCAATAAAATTTCCCCTAATAAGTAAATAAATAATAAAAAATAATTTTAATAATAACAAATATTCAACTCCCACCCAATATACCCTATTCTCGTTAATTAACGAAAGTTACAGCCAATTAACGTGTCAGGCCTCTTTAAAGCAGCCGTTGCAATTACAATAGAAACCAGCTGATAACACCAAACACCAACTTTCACGCATTGGACTTTAATCCCAACGTTCAAATTTTTCCTCTCAACTTTTCCCACCAAATCCCATCTGATCATCCATAACGATATTTTTACCAAGATAGCAACGTCGTCACAATTTCACATTTTTTCCGTATTAATTAAGCCCAGCCAATGGAGCCAAAATTAAATTCGCAGTTAAATACCCAAGTTAGGATCACCGGCTTATTTACATCGATTCAGCTTCGTTACTTATTTACTCCGTTCTTTATAACGAGAATAAACCATTTTCTTTTTTTTCCTAAATGCTACATGCTTCGTTACGTCGACTAGTTAATTAATTTCCTTTATTCTTAATCACTAATACAAATTTTACTTGATAAGATCACTCTGAAGTTTATACGGTGCATCTAGATATAGAAATATATATATAGATATATATTTCGATATCAATAAACGACCCTGGGCTACGCCCTATCGTTTTACTAACCGCGATTTCCTGGACGGTATTAACTAAACGCCACGTAACACGTGGCGGCTCCATATTAACGTACGGTTAATTCTGAAACAGGTGGCGAATATGTTAGACAGGACCTACGGCACTCGAGTCAGGAGATTGGTTTCACGTGCGTCATTCTGTTGCGGTTGGCTAAGCGATATCCCTTAAATATATATATATATATGTACCTATATACATTACAGCAGGATGCACCGCCGTTATACAATGCGATCGTTAAAGTTTAGTCTTAAAAATTTTTTTTTCTTATCCACCATTTTCTTTCACCCTTGACTGAATTTTATAAATGAATATTTAAATTCAAAGTCCATTGTAGTTTCTTCATACGTGTCGTACCGATGTGGCGGCAATTTTGAAATAATTAATAACGGCGCGTGCTGTTACGTAAATACCAGAGGATTCGTGCAGAGAAACTAGAAGGAGAGAGAGAGAGAGAGAGAGAGAGAGAGAGAGAGAGAGAGAGAGAGAGAGAGAGAGAGAAAGATAGAGAGAGACGTAATGCTGCGGCTGGGTGACCACGTGGCTCGATGCCAGCCACATACATCATACCGTGACATAATCATCCTACATTCGCACCCCACCCAGTCTAGTTCTCACCCCCGAGTAACCCTCCCCCCGTCCCCCCTGTACCCCCCTACCTATATCACCCTATATACAAGAACCTTTAGTACTTGCATATTGCTGTATACTCACTGCAGATGCACACTGGACCAATAGCACGATGCATCCAGACGTAACGTAACTCGCTCGTATTTAAATTACAGTGAGATTTGAACATAGGGATTTTCCTGGAATCTCAGAATGCAGTTTTTGATCGCGTTATCGTGAGCTTGATTGTGTCCATTGATAAGATCGCTTAATATATAATAATAGAGACTGCGATCCGTACTTCAAAATCGATTGTTATTTCATTTTCTTTATGTTAAAAAAAAAACGTATTAATTTAAAGACTGGATATTAGCGTTAACGATTCGGTCTATTTAATTGAATTTATTGATCATACGATAATTGCAGTTCAGAATGCACTTAAGTGCAACTGCTTACTACCCGCCGTGATCGAGGAACTGGGAAAGAGGAGACTCTGTAAAAAATATATATACTCGTATATGCGTTATATGGTACCGGTGTGTCGGATTGACATACGGTTGTAATGACGTTGGAAAATACGAGGGACAATAAATTCGAATGCTCGTATAAAGATCTTTACATTCGATAGCTATATGTCCGATGCGATAAGTGTATCAATAAAACGTGCTTTACGAGGGTGAAATATATTTAGTGTCTCTCGACGCCGATCGAACGCTTCGACCAATAAAGCTAGTCGCGTGGAGCGTCGCTAAATTCACGAAACTTGCCCTGCTACTTTCACGCTGTCTAATTGACTTTTATATGTTTGACGTAGGGTTATACAGCTTTTTCATAAGCAACCGACATATCTTCGTACACGATTCTCTGTTTATTTTTAGGATAACACGTGTTCGTTTTCCGCTGTTGGGGTTATGCTCTGTAATTGTTTCGTAGCGTTATGGATTTTATTTGCAAAATTTAGCGTTTTAATTTTTTTTCCACGGTACAGTTCGCGAAATTCACGAAACTTGCACTTTACGCTGTGCAAAATGACTTTTGTATAGTTTTCATAGGGTTATGTAGCATTTTCATAGATATAAGTCTGCGTAAGGTCCTATGTTTATTTTTAGATTAACACGTGGTCATTTTCTGCTGTTGTAATACGTTGTGCCATTTTTTTTATAGCTTTATATTTTTTTTGGGCTTTTTTTCGATAGTTTATCGAAAAATAGCTGGGATGAATTTTATTTTGAAAATTTAACGTTCTTATTTGTTCCAGGGTACATTCGTCCTTTTTGCTTTGTCTATTGGTAATATTTATTAGAATCAAATGTTTACGAGTGATCTTTACTATACTGTGGTTCGAGCTAATTATTTAAAGGGTCGACTGGCTTCCAATTAGTTTTATTGCAAGTATAATACGTGCCGTCTATTAATTTTAACGACACGCTCGAAACAGACCTCTCATGCCGTTCATTGAAACACGAAACTCGCTGCGTTAATGCCCGCTGAAGTTTTATACTAATTAATTTACAACCCTATACTCGCTTCGTCGTAATTCGGATTGCGCTATACTGATACTTAAGGAATAGGATAGGACTGGCGTTAATAAGTGTATTATATAGAATATAATTGATATTCGATGCAATACGATAATTAGAGGAAAAATTTGTTGCAACGACGTACGGAAATATTTAAAGAGAAATATTTTTGCATAAAAATCAAAGTATCGGAAGATCTAGAGATATATGTGTGTCTTAGGAACTCGTATAATTAATTAAATCAACGGCAATGTTATCAGCAACAAAATAAAGTATAGGTATCGTAATCTAAACTTGAAAATTATCTGACAATATAACCTATCAAAGATGGCGTCAGCGTGCGGTTTAATCGAGCGTACGTCAATCAATTTTAATCGTTAAAAACTCCGCGACTGCAGGTCGGGCGAAATTAAAAAAGTTTTCTTTTTTTTTCTTTTTGCTACGAACGCGAAAGCACTTTACATTGAACTTGAAATGATTTTCGAGCACAGCAATTTTTTCTTTTCGTAACATCGGTAGTAACTAATTAAAATTTTCGCCATAATATCGTTGGTCGATAAAAAGAAAAATGTTAGCATAATTGTCAGGGTAGAAAGAAAAGTAATAGAAAATCCGATGAATAAATTTGATATTGTCGAAAATCTAATGTAAAAATCTTCTGGCAAGCTTACGCGTACGGATAGAGGGAATAAAAAAATGATAAAAAGATTTTAGATTAATTGGTCTGTAATCGCATGAAAATGGTGCCATAACCATGGATCATAATACAAACTTTAGTGGAGCAACCGAGCAGCGGAGTCGTGTGGAAGACCAAGCGGACCTTCGTCCAGTAATGCACCAAGTTTTAATTGTTATAGGTTACCCAGGTCCTCCTGGTTATTTCATTCGTTAATCATTCAGATTCTAATTTATAGTGTTCACTTCCGGTTCGATAAATATTAAGATAACACAAGACGAATGGATTTTTGATATTCTTTTTTTTATCACTTTAAACACTCTCTGCTTCATGTCGCAGCTTTCTTATGGATGTACGCCATAGACGTAGCGATTATTTTTATTAAAAAAGAAATAAAAAATGCATAGATTCCCATTCAGAAATTACTATCAAATTATCCCACTTAGAAACACCAAAACTTGTGCGTTCCGCCATCAAGTCTGTCCTTTTAGATTCCCTTGGCCGCCATGGAAATTTCCAAGTAACGATACGCCATTATACAAAAATCTCGTCCTAGTCTCTTTTTCGTGGGAGCGCCGACCATCTGGACGCTAAGAATCGGACTACAAAAGAGCGTCCCGACGTTCACGTATAAAAGGTTAGACATAGTAATTGGCTTTTTTCAATTGATCGCATTCCCTTTAGGTTCTATCACGACGCTGATTAATTTAGTGATACAAAACACAATTTGAGTTTCGCAAGATTTTAGCCATACGATTAATTCGAGTTATCGTAGTGATCGGCAGAGTCTAGATTGCGTATATATCATTATGGGGGAAGTACGAAAAACAAATACCTGTCAGCTGATCGTAGTATTTCTCTTCCTTCGACCCCAACACGTGATTAATTAAGAAAATTTGTTCTTCCGGATTTTTACCATAAAAGATAAGTACGCCATTTGGCACCAACGGTCATTAGCGTAGTTGACTAACGCGCCGCTGGTCTATGAGTAGATGGCGCTGGGACCCAGCATCGACCGCGCGATCTAGCCAATATGGCGGCGACATCGAAAACGAATTGACGTGCTCGTGCGTTACGTCTTATCTCTCGGTGAAAAAGCCAGCAATAAACCTGATAGTCGTGGTGACGTGATAACAATAAAGTAGTAAAGGATTAATAAATGAATTAAAGAATATCAAAGTGCAGCCCATAGACACTCAGCCACGTACGTATCGACAATGTATAATAATATATTCGCGCACGCACGCTCTCCTAATAGAGCTTCCGTATCTCTATAAATGATTTTCCATTAATTAGTATCGCATTTACAGGCAATTATAAACAGATTAGTGTACCACTGGCCACGGTAATGTCACCGCAAACTGCGTCCTTGATTGCGGAAACGATGGAGTCGATTTTCGACAGTGCTGTAACTACCCTACATGGCTCAAGGTATTTATCTTGGAATTTTAATAAATCATGGGTACTGTCAATTTAGCTATCTTGTATATTGTCTCAATTGCTTAAATTTGATATACGTTTTATCAGTTTCTTAAATACATACTTTGATTAATATTATATCAATAAAATTTCCTGCATGCACAGCCAAATTGGAACGAACGTAATTCTCTTTCTCTCTTCCTCTTTACGCAGAGGCAGTTTACTATCGTACCCAATACCAATTTACCTGTCGCTTCGATGAAAATAAGGCTGTGCCTCTGAAATATACGCTGCCACATAGGTCCCACGTATTTATACATATATACGTAACTTTTACATGATCTGCTTTCGGAATGGAGAGAAATTGCTCAGTTTGACTTCGAGTCTGACGACTCTCTTGCTAAAAAAATAATTCATGGTTGACGGTTTACGGCGACGCGAAATCTGCATGAGCAACGGTCGACTGATATTTATAGCCAATTATGTTGCTTCTCCAAACACGCCGTCATGTGCTCATATCGTTCATTGAGAATAAAAAATATGAAAACTGGAACAGCACTTTGTATACGATTCATATTACTGAATAACTCGAGTGTTACGATACTTTTAAATGCTTGCAACAATAAAAAGTTATTGATCGATCATAATTACTAAAAGTTCGAACAACCGTATATTAATTAACTCACAGGACGATAAAACGAGAATACGATTTCACAATTTTTCCAGTTAATTTCACACCATAAAAACAAAATATGCACAACCCAATAGACACCAACACACGTATTCAACTATAATAGGCGCGTTCCCTTCCTTTTATGGTTTTCGAGTAATTAATCCGACCACGATTTAATTGACATTCCAATCGTCTCAGCGTCATTAATTAAATCAATACTTCCTCGTTAATTAATAATAACCGTCGATATTACCATCGAACTAGATACTTTTCATTCGATTAATTTATTATGAATTCAAATCAAATTTTTATTTAATCATTCCTCATACCTATAACGCATAGCGCCCATACAAAAAATATCTTAAGTAAACGATATCGATAAATATGTACAAACTGCAAAACCAAAATATTCGAACGGCCCCGACGTAAAAAAAATTTTTTTTGGCCACTAAAAAGGAGTCAAAAAATCTATTATAAAAAAAAATGTTTAAATACCCAATTAACGCAAGTCCCAAGTAAATCATCATCTAAGCTGCATACCGGGTGCATTTGATAGCGAATGGGTATCGGCGAGGAGTGTTTACCGGTGCGCAGAAAACAAGGAATAATGTCAGCCATTATCCAGAGAGCAATGACTCGATAAAAAAGCTAAATACGTAGGTACCTATACATACGCCTCCCGCCAGGCCGGGTAATTGTGTGTTTTTATCCCAGCGGTCTTCACAAATCTGTCGAGCCGTTAAGGTAAGTGCACCGCGGTTGCATCGTGCCCAGTTTTCTCCCCACTCCTGATATATACACTCGTTCCATCTCGCTCTGTTCTCTTTCGCACAGCATTTCTCTTTTCGCACTGCTCCCCTCCCCCCCGATTCCTCAAACCGAGTCTTGGCCATAGCAGCTCTGCTTCTCCTCCTATCTGGATAGAAAGTTCCACGTAGCTGCAACATAACTCATCCGGCACCCTTGCGCAGCTTCTCTTGGACAGCCGTGCCCGCTCCTAAGATAAGATAGTACCCTAACCTAACCCAACCTAAATACTCTGCTAATTGAAGACTTTAACCCTTTCAGCATGGCTGACAATTGTCTTCAGGATTAACTTCCCGGCGCTACCTCATAAGCTACTGTTAATTAGAACCCGCAGCATCCAGCTTGCGGTCCAGATATAAGTGAGTGATGACATTTTTTTTTTCTTTGTACAAAAAATCTTAATCCCGATCTTTTTTTTTTCTCTTATCCCAACTCGAAATTTGTAGGGACATATTGTAGCCTGATGACGTAATCGAAATTTAATCTTCACGAGATCAGAAATCAACTAGCACGTCAAACGAACCGCCGGGGCTGTATTTACATTGCATCGTCACGTTGCCATTTTCCCTATCTCGAAAGCATCAACTTCGTGCTGGTAAAACGGTTTAAGGGTTGAATGTAGGTTGGGGGGATGAAACCCTAGCCTATCGCCAACCCCCTTTTGGCATTAATGCACTTCTCGAATGGGCGCTCGTAAAGCCACGTCTACACCCACCCGGATACAGTGTTTATCTCGCTTGTAGCGTATACATTGCCTTGGGTATATATGTATATATACTTACAATACATATAACAGTATATACACACCCTATATACTCCTCCCTTTTTATTTCACGGGATACGCGACTGATTTTCAATCAGGCGACACGATCCAATTCGCAATATATATAGGTGTATATATATGTACCTATATATGTACCCAGAAAAAAAAATTTCTTTTATACACGGCTTAAACTTTAATTAACATGCCTCTAATTGTTTCAGCAATTTTACACTTAAACTTAAGTTGACAAATTTACCATATATCGTGCGAAGATTCTGAAGCACCGGGTCAATTCGACCCGGACGTCCATCTGCCATTAAGAACCCTTCGGTAGATTTTTAGGTAAATAATTATGAATACACTTTCGACGCTTCTGGATGCGTCGGCGTAATCGAAATTCGAAAAATATATAATTAAATTGTTTAAATAAATTATGAAGTATCGTCAATTTAACAAAAGTCAGCAGTGTACTGAAAAAACGTATATCGAAGAATTTAACTTTTCGAAAAAAAAAATAACAGTCCTGGGTCAAAATGACCCTGTTTGTCGACGGACTGTTAATTGTTATTTTTTTTATTTATTTTTTTTCTTTCTTCTCTCTTATCTCTCAATCTCATGTATTACCTTTTACCATTAAGCACCATATACATATGTGTTGGGGCTAAAAAAAAATAGTAGCAATTGTAATGCGTACTTAAGTCCCACTTAAACAGGTGTTTCAACGGTGAACACTGATTGGCCGTACGTGACGTGCACACGGCTTTTCTCGGCTTTACGGGTTTGCAATCTCAAACGAGGCCGCTTAATCACGGTCAGGCTCGTAAATCAATTGACTCGGAAGTTATGTAACGTTAGGGAAGAGTTGACAGAGCTTAACAGTATTTCAAGATATCCTGACCCAGACATTATTTTATTGAATCGCGAACGATAAATTAAAAAGTTTGGTAGTTCGGTACTCGATAATAATCGATTGATATTCGATTAATTAAATACTGTCTTACTAATATCTTTTTTTCGATATACCTTATGCTGCGTATATCGATGAAATATTGTGTATAAGACTCTATATCGATTTTATATACAAATTTTCATTATAGAAATATCAGACCTTAAGGCTACGCGAGATCTTGACTGTACGTGTATGCTGACGGTGCTGGAGTCAATACTTGCTCGTGATAACTTATAGACGATAACTTCTTTTTCTTTTTTACTGGATATATTATATGTACGTATATGCGGTACATGATGTATTTATTTTTTATCGTGAAAATTTATAAAACGCCGAATTATCAGGGAATATTTTTCGAGTCGATTGTCATGTAATTATTTATTATTGATATAGGGAATAAAAATAATGGGAAATCTTTTTTTTTTTATTGTCAACTGGATAATTCAAAAATTTATAAAAGTCCTGTATACGATAACACTGGGCGACTGTATAAATCGAAAATTGTGAAATTATTCGAGATTCTCGTTTAACGTTTCGCTAGGCTTGAAACAACATCCAACATTTTTATCCCATGTGGAAAGTAGTTCAACTTTACGATCCCACGGATGACTGGGTAGTTGCTGATGGCGCGTACCATGGAAAATTCACAGCCATGACGACACGTTCATTTTCACAGTTTTTCCTAAACCAGATTTTCCCGAGGTAGACCAGACTCACAATCACGACAGTTACCAAGTAGCAATAAAATGTTGATCTTATTATAGCAATAATATTATTGACCCCATTTAACCCTAAAAGGATACCCACTATAAACCTGTACGGACCTAACAAAATTATTACCTAAAAATCAAATAATTGAAGGAAGAAAAAGATAAATTTGTTCCACGACCGTTCCAGGAGATCTTACATCAGGGAGGTTATCTATGTGCGATAGCAAGCTCAGATCCGAGATAGGCGGAGCCAGGGTAACATTATCTCTTATTTGTGGCACCGTAGATTTTCGAAGGAACCAACCCAGGTATCCATATCACACCCCATGCAGTGATGCTCGCTACTGTAAACGTGTGACTTTCCATCCTCTTGCCCCCCCCCCCCCCTCTAATCCCTTTGAGTCACCAGATCTAAGACATCATCATCCCCTCTATACTCTCTGCGGAATGTACCACCGACGCTATAACACACCGAATGCACCTCCTCCGTTGCATCCGTGTGCATTCGTGGCATCTCGAAAGGTGCAGAGCAACCGACTGCGCGAAGCCCCGCAGTGTAGACAGGTAGCTGTTAGCTTATGTAGATTAAATTGTTTCGAAGAACGTCGACTGCTGTTTATTCATCGTGAAACTCCGTCGAGATAAACGGAAGTGGCGCTGCAACTAGTTTACGCTTCTCGGTGAATATATGTATAACGTGGGATAGTCAAGCATAGGCGTGGGATTGAGGAAAAAATATATATATACCGGTCTTGACTCCGTCATTGCGCAAGAGAATAAAATTGAATTAGCCATGGAAGTCGCGGGGTTAGACCACGGGAAGAGACGAAAGTCGCGAGGTGAGGACGCAGGTGGCGACGTCTGGCGGGAATTTCGCGCGGCGTACTTTATTAGAATCGTCGGGATAAAAATGACTACGAGGAAACGTCAGGGAGGATGACTTAGGTATGAAATGGGACAGAGTGGTGGTTTTACGGGGTCGCGTATTTCATCGTCAATTGCACAGGCTGGATCTTTCATTTATTTTCTTTTCTTTCTTCTCTTTATACGTGTCTCAAGTGCGTAACGACTTCGGTCCCCTTGTGCACCATTTCTTTTCTACCGCAGGCCCCGGAACCCCAATCGAGCGGATTAAAATATCGTAAAAAGTTTTACGTTCCGGTTAAATTACTACTGGGTGGTATGATCCAAGTATAGGTTAGGTACTATTATATAGGCCTACTATATTGCGTATGACTACGTATATATACGTGTTATGCTATATTTATCTGCATATGAATGTCCATGCTGTGTAGGGAACTTTTTTTTCCTGGTTCACTCTGATCGTCCATCCAGTCATTGAAAGTCTAACTTTGAACACTTGCGCTGCAACTGGAACTACGATTTTCTCCTGAATTCTACTCGAATGGTCCATCGAAGCATCCAAATTGTTCTCAAGGTATTTACTACTCGTTTTGAATTTATCGTAAAGTTACCGTTGTATTTTCATTGTCAGATTTTTAGGAAATATCAGACTATGAGAGACCTTGACTATATATGTTTAATCAGGGTGCCAGAGTCTATATTTACTCGTGATAACGTGCATAGAGGATAACTTTTTTTTACTCGATACATTATATTTAGTTATACGTATACGATATATTACGTGTTTATTTGTTATCATGACAATTGACAAGACGCGTTGCGGGTTATCGGAAAATATTTTTGAAGCTGATTTTCATACAATTATGTATTACTGATATAAGGAAATTGTGTAAAAATAATGAAAATGTTTTTCTATCATTATCAAAGCGTTCTGCATAATTCAAGAATTTATAAAAGTTCTTCGATATCTCACGTATCTAACGTAGTCATCTGGAATTCTGTATGAGTTATCGATACAATAAATTTGGCTACCGACTGCTCAATCGGTGCAACAATACAATAGAACAGAGTAGCGCATTTCCGATAAATCGGGATTTAAGAAAAATAACCATTCTGAACCGAGTCTCTTGATATATTAAGATATAGGAATTAGGTCGTGCTTATTTCCTAACGATATATCTATGTACACAGTAGTTAAGTAGATATTCCATTCGATAGTCAGACAGATGATATCTCTTAAGCCCTGAAAGTCCCACTTGTTTTCTTATTCAAGATCCTCCGGTTTAATGGCTCCATTATGAGATTTCTTGGCTGGCAATTCCACGACGGCGAATTCTCATGAAGAATTACAGTAACCATCCCCCTAAATTGGGGATGTACTTTCTATTTAAATTAAACGCCAACCACTCTCGGCCCTAATTGTAAAGGTGTTTGCACGAAATTTCCAGTCTAGCAGCTCGGTCATCCTAGAGACTTTCCGCGCAGTTACGCAACGATAACGGAGGCTAGATTAGTAGCCGTACCGGAAGTTCTTGCTAGAGATATAAAAAATCCATGATAAGACCTTGCCTGAATTTTTTTTATTTTTTTTTTCCCCCACTCTCTACCTCCCTTAACCGTGACAGAACATTCTCCTAATAAGCAGAGAGTAATACGTGCAGGGCGAAAAAGCCCATTTGTTAGGACTTTTTAAAGCGTACTTTAGAGCCCGTCTAATATCCTCCCCTAATTTATTTAGCTTGTCCGAGGAAACGCAATCTTCGGCACGCGCTATGCGCGTACTGTGTACGTTACGTAGATACCAACCCGAAGCATTGAAAGGGTTGGAAAATATTTAAACACTCATTACTTGTAGCTGTGCGAATAATTTTTTTTGGTGGACATAAGGTAATTTTTCTTACACTTTTTTCTTTTTTTTTTTCTTTTTTTAACTCAGTTCGACTCCTCTGCCAATATCCCATGATACCATCCCTGACGTCTGAGTCACTTGTAATCGCGGCGAAAAGCCTCTTTGCACCGTACATGATCCTGACATCGTAGCTTAGGTCTGGATTTTATCTTGTCCAGCAATTTCGTTGCGATTCCGGAACCCAGTTTAGTCCCAAGACCCAAAGTAATTTGGGTCTGCGGTCCTTAACGGCTCCCCTGAAAGTCAATACGCTACTGTAAAAGGAAGCCCTGCGACCAACCCCTTCAATAAAACAGCTAGATATCGCAAGGGTCTGGATACGATAAAACATACAGAGCGATACGGGTAAACAGAGTACGGGCACGTGTACGCATACGTATGTAAAGCATATACAGGGTGGCGAAACAATGAAAATCGCACGACGCGAACGGGACGGAATCGCTTTAATCTTTGAATTAGTATTCATTGGAGGCGCGATTGCGCAACACTCGGTTTCCCTTTGGCCCACTTTATTTCGGCCCACTTTATTTTGGTCCACAGCACTTGGGTCGGCCCTGTAATTCGACGTCGTTTAATATAATTAGTTTTTTGTTCCCTCCCCCGGTCCCTAAAAATTTTTCTTGTTTTTATTGACCCAGCCCGGCTACCGGCTTACTTCACAGGTTCTCTGCTTTCCCACCTTCCTTTCCCTTCGCCCTTCTTCGTCTTCCAATTTCGAAAGTCGCTCGCTGCATACCTTTGTTTCCTCAGAACCAGCTCCACACTTCCTGCCACTTCGAAGCCCAGCCGAGTCGGACTGGCTGAGGTTATGATCATTTCGACGCTTACGCTGGTCTTGCGTGGAACAACTTTTTCCTTTTCTTTTTTCTGCCCCTTTCAGCCTTCTTCCATTCATCCCTCGCAAGAAGCTCTCTAACCCCTTGCGAAGGTATAAAAAGAAGTCGCCGCGAAGATGAAATTCTTTCGGCGAGATGAAATTCTTCTGCACTCTTCTAATTAACATTTCGACGGAGCGTTTCCGCAGGTACGTACACTTACGCGGTACCAACCCCTTAAAGTCTTGAGATTTTAAGGGTAGTTAACGAGGGTTAAAATAGAGAGGTAAAAATATTTATATATACATGTATATATGTATATCTCGAAATTGACAATCAATTAGCGCTGACTTTCTTTTTTACTTGAAATAGGAAAAAAAAAGGATCCCTTAAAAAGTCTCAATATTTTATCCTTTTCAACCCCCTGTCGTTAAAGTTGTCGCTCGATGTATACGCATATGTATGTCACTTTACAATATTCCCGTGTAAATACACCAGCAGGTCCATCGTCTGTGAAAGATGCGTTTGGGACTTACGGATTTCACGTGAAATTTTCACGTATCCGGACGTCTCTTCGTTCCGGAGATACGGCGCGGTAGCGTCGCGACGTCTCCGCACCGGTAATAGGCCACTTCTGTAGCCGTGCATGTTCCGCGCATATTTTAAAGCGGCGCGAGTTGGCGCTCGGCCAGCAGCCAAAGGTCCTTCGCGTTGATAATGCATATTACCAAGCGTCGGACTGGCCGTTACCATAGTAATAAAACTAAATCCCTAGACCAACGCCAGAACCGACCTACCACCTCTCCTTTCTACCATTTCTCTACGTACCTTTTACTTCGGCCCGAACGCTTCCTTATCCTCGGTAGTTCCCGTTCGCAGCCATATTAGAAGGCTTTGTCCTGCTATCAGTTCGGATGCCGAACATGATATTTTTTGTATTACTTTTTTTTTTTCATTTCTCTCTGTAATCTTTTTAAATCTCGCAGCATCCACCTGCTGCGAATCTCAGCTGTTAAATTTCTCCCAGCCGTCTTACGCTTTTACCATACGATAACTGCAACCCGGGTAACGCGGACTATCGCCAAAGCCAACTCGATCGTGCTTCGCCTGCGCATTGCCCACATTATCACTTATCTTACCTGCGCGAATGGCGAAGATCATCCGCAGATTCCAATCTTAGATTATCGCTCTGGCCAATCCTGACTTTTATGGCCGAGATGCAGCGTACGGGACGATAAAGAATTTCTGCCACGATCTCGCGTGTAATCTTCGATAACGAATTTTAAGATGGCCGATACAAAATGAAAATTGAAGCCATTTTTTTTTTCATTACGGTCAATATTGATTCTCAAAATTTTGGAAATTTTTTTTCAACATTTCTTTTGGACAAAATCGCGTTTACGTATACTAATTTTACACGCGTAAGCGTGCAATCTTTGGCGTTACCGTGGCGTCGCGACGCCCACGTTATTTCAAACGAGATCGTTACACGTGACGCGGCGCTAGGGCGCCGCGATGTCTTTTTTTTTTATATGGTATTGTTACCCCTTTTTTTTTCGTTTCACTCTTTTTTACCTCTTGCTACCGACTGCTTTGTTTTTTGTTTTTCAATCTTTCCCTCTGGCCACGTGCTTTTCACGTCGTCGCTTCGAAACACGGCTTTATTGTTTTACTCGGATATCATTGACACTCAACGACCTGTCAGTTATCTGTCATCCGTAAACCATTTTCACAGCGGGAGAGATTCACTCGTCGATCGTCGACGCTTTTGAAATTTCCATGAGCCGAGTGCGTCGACGTATGAGCAGTCATAAACTGTGTACGTATAGTGACGTCACGCTAATCTTTTATGTGTTTATTGGACGTTCAATGCATTAAGTCTGATACCCATGTAACGCATGAATGTAAAATCCGTGCAAAGGGGCTTTTACGACTATGCATTACGACGCGCGCTAGCGCACGTGGGACGAGTGGAATAATCGAGCGTCGCGACGCCCGTACAGGTGATTTGAAAAAATGTACACGTTTATCGTACAATTTTATGGCTCCACACGTAAACGATGCTTAATTAGACGTTCATTGTATTATTTTTTTCATAATTACCTAATTACGTGTTAATTATACGTAACTATTGTAGTGGGTCTGGTATGTAACATCTTTGTTACGCAATATGTCTTGGTTCTTTTTTTTTTACCTGCTGTGAAGCTTTAAGAAGCCAAACGGCCACTGGTGACGGAACACCGACAAGGTATAGTGTGTATTTGGTGTATTTGTTAGTTAGGCCGGCTCCACATGTCCCGAAAACGTCGTTCGTTTTCTTTACGCAATTAATCTCTTAGCCTTGAGAGTGTGAAATAATACAAGAAAAAAAAAATAAATAAAAGAAGTGTAGAAAGCATAGAAGTCGCTATTGTCGTTGATATCGTCTACTGTCGGGAACGAAGCACCGAGGTGTCTTCAGGCGGTTTTTCAATGCTACTGATTTCCTGATGTTTCGCGACGACGGTTTTCTTGTTTTTTTGTAAAATAACAGTGAAAAAAAAAAGAAATTACGTAACGCGGTAAAAATTAATTTTTTTCTACTTTCACAGCAAATCTATGGATTTTATATTCGAATGTGGATTTACGCGCTGCAAAAATAGCCGTCGAATCCCGTGTACCCGAAAGAGCCTGTAAAATTGCAAAAAAAAAATAATTCAAAGCTTATATAGAAAATTTTTGAAAATTAAAAATCTATTAACACCCAAATCATGACGCATCGCTCAAAATCAAATTTTAACTCGTTCTGGCTAATGCGATTCTGGTTATGGCAATTTTCGGTAGGTAATGGGTCAACCCGAATCCGCAAATAGCCGCGTAATGGTCCTGAAAATTGCCTGTGACAAATGGCACGCGTAAACGCGGATTCGGGCCGAACGTTTTCTCGTAATCGATACTTCACGCCAATTTAATACTGTCAATGCCTGTCGATCGCATTAAGCATATGTTTGTTACACGAGCCAATTATATAACATATATACGTATATGTACTGTGAAAAAAAAATTTTGCGTTTTGAAAAATATTTAAATTCATCCTTATAACGAACAATTCTGAACAGCAACACGTCGATAGTCACGAACTTTACGCTTTCATGATTTCCCTGGTTTTTTTTTGTCCTTTTTTGTGTAAAACCGAAAAAAAAAAAATGACGGAACAAAGTCTGCACGCCATTGTGGGTCATACCTTTATGTACTTGTGGCGCGTATGACGAGAGTCTCGCATCCACTATTTACTGCCATTGTCTTGATTCTCGACTCGTGGGCATCGTCATAGTTATTGAAGTGTGTGGGTAGCGTGGAATATACCTACGAGTTGTATTTTATATTCATATAATATATAGCGCGCGGTTAGATACCCTTACAGAAATAATATATAATGCCCGCGATGACGTCACGCCATAGAAAATTGATTTACATTACCGGAAGTAGAAGCGATGACGAGATACGGGAAGAAAGTCAATTTGAAAATTGCGTATATGAATCTTTTTTTTTTTTTTTTTTTAATTCAGGTAATCATAATAACAATAGAAATGATACTCGTATGGGCGGACTATGTTACTCGTAATCGTATCCTTTTGGCTCAGAGCCACACGAAAGCGCACACGATATACTATGGTAAAATGTTGACAGACGTAAAACTTAGTACGGCTAACATCCTCTACATCCCGTACAGTTATAATTGGCAAGATATTCCACGTGGTGGAAGCAGCACGATCGCGCTGCCGATTAGCCTCTACCTTCTGAATATCTTGGATTGCGCCTGCTGGATAAATAAATTATTAAACCATGCATTTTGCCTGGCAGCGTCTCTCCCGGGTCCGGATGTCTGACTTGCATATTAACAGCATCGTAATACGTATGTACCGGTATAAATCTTAGGCCGGGGTTACGTAAGCCGTATAAAATAGCGTTCGCGACGTTCTGCCCGAAAAAACAAACTATATGTATGGAGGAACAATAGGGAATTTTTAGAAGATTTTCTGAAAGATTAGGGAAAAAATTTATTCATCGTTGGAAAATATTATTAAGAAAGTAAATAAAGTTATTATATAAAAAAAAACATCAAATAAAAATTTCAAAGTGAACGGTGCGTTATGCTGCGAGTTCGCTATTGTTTTAATTCTTGTTCTTCTCTCGAAGACACGTCGTTGCAACGTTTAGTCTGTTTATTTTTTTTTTTTTTCTTTCTTTTAGTCCCATTGTTTGTGGTTCGATGTTCTTGAAATTATAGAGCCTGTTAAAATCTGTCAAATTAATTACTGTTTAGATTAATTTTTGGATGCTGAACGGGGTTTTTTTTTTTGATGCCAAAAGTTTCAGTAACCTGCGCAGGGTTGGGGGGGAGGGAATCATCGAAGCTTTTCGTTGGTTCTTCGGGGTTAAGGAGTGAGGGTTTAGTTCGAAACGTGCGAGAGCTCCGCCCATTTTGGAAGCTATCCTGACTAATTTAGTACGGACACGAACCATCGAAGGTTCTAGAAAGGTCTCGATTGTCTGAGATTCCTGGAATCAGGGATAAAATTCTGAAAATCTGACGTAAGATTCCTAGAATCAACCTTCGATTGGTCGAATTAGGGATCCTCGTGACGTCACTCCTTGAAATCCAGTTTACCTCGTCGATTTATCATGAATAGAGATAGGATAGATATGGAGACCTGCAAAGGCTCTGGAAGTGTCGATAAATGTCGGTGCAGGAATCTGTATCCAGAACCCCCCCTTGTTATACCGCTATCTTGCATGCCTTTGATCCTGTACCACTTGTGAGATAACAGATATGACGATATAGGTATATGTATATACGCTGAATTAAAAATATCCTATACAAGATAAATTTTCGTCTGTGATAAGCCGCGAGGTATAAATCTGAATTATTTTTACGTGTCCCCATCCAGTCGATGGGCCATTGAGATAACGGGTGTTCTAACGAAGTCTGTAATTTGCCAGACCGACCAGTCTCGTATACATATATAGCTATATGTACGTGAAAGATATCGCCCAGGAGAACGATTGATCACGAGTCGAACCAATCGCAGATTGATAAGAATAAAAAAAAAAGTTTTATCCCACGGAATTACATTACCAGGGCAGTTCATTGCCACGAAGGCCGTTACAAGTTACCATGAATTGACCATAGTCCAGTATTACGTACTTGCAATTTCAATCTTTCCACTGATTCGATAAGGATCACAAGGAGATCAACTGATAAAAGTGAAAAAAAAATTTCTTACTAGAGACTATACTCTTTCAAATCGAATCAATAGGAAAGCTTAGCAAACAATACTTTTTTGAAAAATTAAAAAAATGGCGTCTAGACGCACTACTTGCTACGTATTTACCTTAAATTTAAAATAATTGTTAGGGTGTCAACGATGGAACTTAGGGAAGATGTACCAGAGACTATACTCTTTCGAATTGGACCAATAGGAAAGCGTAGCAAACAATAATTTTTTGAAAAATTAAAAAAATGGCGTCTAGATGCACTACTTGCTACGTATTTACCTTAAATTAAAAAAAATTGTTAGGTTGTCAACGATGGAACTTAGGGAAGATATACCAGAGACTATACTCTTTCGAATTGGACCAATAGGAAAGCGTAGCAAACGATAATTTTTGGAAAAACTAAAAAAATGGCGTCTAGACGCACTACTTGCTATGTACTTACCTTGAAAAAAAAAACTCTTTCAAATCGGATCAGTAGTTAGCAAACAATACTTTTTTGAAAAATTAAGAAAAATGGCGTCTAGATGCACTACTTGCTGCGTACTTACCTTGAATTAAAAAAAAACTGAGGGGGCAAACAATGCGACGCAGTAGAGATGTACTGCAGACTATACTCTTTCAAATCGGATCAGTAGGAAAACTTAACAAACGATACTTTATTGAAACACTCAGCTAACTTCTTTTTCATCTACAGAACATTGGAGTTAACACCAACGCACCACGTGCCACTATATCTATATGGTTGACTTGTAACATCCTTATGCGTTATACCTACTCGGCTATCTGTCTTGTATCAGTAACCAAGGTACAATAGACAGTGCTACCACAATAAGCGCTACAAACCAGAATAGATAGGTAGAATACGAAGTCTGGTCGCTTTTTATTCTTTTGTTAGAAAACCCGTGCTGAAGTATATCGTATAGTCCGGTAATAGATACGTATAGGTATACAACCGTAACAGCTCCCATACAAGAAGTCTTATCAGCGCCATTGAAACTCCGGAGAACGGTTCCCGATAGATTCGTTAAGTTTTCAAACTTGCCGCCAAAACTTCCTTACGCGCCACCGTCGCTCCGTTTAAATTCGACTTCCTCTTTTTTTTTTTTACTCACACATTTTTTTTTTCACGCTTTCATCCGATTTCTTCTCGCTGTCCGTAATTCCCCTAACATCCCAGACGAGTTACGTTTGAACTTTCGAAAAGTCGTTTTCATTCGGGCGCCATATTAAATCCCTCTTTACCTCGTCGGTCCTCGCTGTATAATATTTCCGTACGAAATTCACGGCTGCCATATAATATACCTTGTATCGTAAAATCCTTGGAGATTATACGGTAGTATTCTGTTAAGTTGGTACCCCGTGCTCAAATAACTCGTGCCTCGTACCCGTGTACCCGCAAACACCTATGCAAACGGGTATACGGAGGAAATCAGTGGAAAAGTTACGTACGACGACAGACACTACTGAATACCTATGTATACAGTATACCGGTAAGCAACCAGACAGTCGGGCAACCAGGCAGGCAACTACAGTGTCGATGCCGTCATACGGCTCATTTCTAAAGGAACGAGAGATACGATTCAGAATGCAGTTCACAATGCTTTTTAAAGCATCGTAATATCAGGCGGAGACAGTAAATGTCAGCGATATTGGATCTACTCATCCTTGTATATATATATATATATATATATACACATATGTCTGTGTATCCAAAAGATGCCATCACTACAGGCCCATTCACCTATGTACCCCCATGTATCTGTACCAACCTATATCATGTATTTGGTGGTTACTGACTTGACTGTACATACTGCATCCACGCAATAGGCGGAGTAGCATAATAGCATTGTGCTCGCGGGCGATGCTCGTCAGAAAATTTCTCCGTTCCTCGTCTCTTATTCCCGGTATGTAGAAACGCACAAGAGTGCGGCCATTGTTGTCGTTCCGCGGGGACCAGTGACGTCAGCGGTGAATAAAACTTGGCGAACGAGAATGAAAGAAATGGAGGAGCGCCTAAATGGATACGGTTGGTGGAGATTAAATTTACGAGTCGAGTATTATATAGCTCTACGTGAAAACTAACCTTAAGGTATGACGTGTGGACGTTGGGGTATATTTGAAATCGGCAAGAAGGTCCGTAGATAAAAATATTCTATGGAGAGAGGGGGAGGGGGGGGGGGGAAGAATATAGATGAACACTTTTACTAGTCTCGTCGACGGCGACCTTAATTACTCGAGTTCGTTGACCTGTCTTTGGTACGTGCCTATATACATATGTATATATATGTGTATATATATATATATATATATATATATAGTAATAGCAGCACGTGTGTAACTGTCAGCCTACCAGTCGCCGTAATGGCATTAAATAATAATCCGGTAAGTGCGGGAGTCTAGTTGAGTTCGAGTCGAGACTCAAGTCGTACAGTTGGTACACAGGTATGAGACGGGCAGTGGGTAACCATTGGCAGCAGTGACAGTGTAACTCGTTAAGTAGCTACGCTTGGCATTAGATAGCATGACAGTTGACAGGCTAGCTCAAGGCTTATCTCGATAGCAGCGACGTGGCTGAAGGAAAAGAAAAAAAAAAAAAAGAGAGAATTTCGTTACTATCAATTACGCAAGCCAGTCCGACGAGTCTGGGCCGATGATAATTTTTTGGGGGAAATTTTACGTAATTCTTATTTTTTTTTGGCGGGAAAATTTTTACAAAAAAAATTTCCTTCTTCTTCGTTCACTTTGCACGGTATCGAGATCAGCAATCGACTCTGCGTATCGATCGGTGAAATCGATTTATGTCGCGTGTCGTGCTAATTGCTCCAGAACTGTCACATCTTCGCCTTAAGGCGACAATCCAATAAGCGACTATCCTTTGCCTATGCAGTCTCGTTCCTAGCAGTGGATCTATAAGCAATGTAAACTCGCAGCACTGTATCTCTGCTGCTATCCTTGCCGAGGCCTACATTCCTCTTGGGCAACATTCTCAGACGTCGTGCTGCAGCAGCCCATACGTGCAGACGTGTGCTGGCTTTAATGGGAACATATGTTTTCTAAGAGTTAAGGTAGATCTTTTAGTACGATACACTGCGAGGGATCGAATTAATTCATAAATCGATAAAGTATCGATTAACTATTCTGGCTCTTTAATTAATTCGTGAAGATCGTTAGGCCCCGAAATTAAAAAAAAAAAAATTTTTATTTATTCCCGTATAAGATCTGTGCGCTAGGGTAACGATCTTTTGGAACGATTTACGTGATTGACATTCGGTAACAGTGGATCGATCGGATAAAGTATGTATACAGTATACGGTGTGTATCAATCAAATTGATCGCCGATAGGACCCACGAGTGCTCGTTAATACTTGGATTTCATTAATATTCAAATTAGTGACACGTGCTTGCTTATTATACGATTAATTTTCACCGCGCTGCTGCATAACGACCGACGTAATATACACGCCCGTATCACGTCGCGTATGCGATCGATCGCGTTCGTTGTGCACGCACCAAAGAGATACGATCGGTAACATTCGCGCTTTAATGTCGCATGTAAATACGAGAGCGGGTCAAGTGCTTTCGCGAATTTTTTTTTTTCTTCTTGCGAAACCGTCGATCGCGGTAGTGAATTAATTTATGGGAATTTCGTGGTCACTGTAGATATAATTGGGATGGTAGTTAGAGAGTTATATACAGGGTGTTTCGAAATTACCTGACCCGGAGGGTATGGAGGTGTTCGGGAGGCATCACTGATCGCGAAAATGACCTTCGTTTTGCCTGGAAGGTCTTCGGTTTTAAATTGGAGTAGGTCAAAGTTGACCAATCAGAGCGAGGCGTCAACAGAAACGTAGGCACCTACGAACTCGGAGTTTTCTTCTTCTTGCTTTTGTTTCTCAGTGGCTATGGGCGGACTGGGCAGACTGAAGCCAGTCGAAGCCAAGTCGAAGCCAAGTCGAAGCCAAGTCGAAGCCAAGTCGAAGCCAAATCGAAACCAAGTCAAAGCCATGCCTATTGGATGTCACTCGCTGATAACAGTCAGGCACTAACTGGAAACTGTCATATCCTATGATAATGTAGAAAATAATAAAGATCTGTCGCAGTAGGTAAATCCGAAATCTGTCACCTACAAGTATTATGTAACTTGGTGTGGACCATAAAAGAATTAGATATATTTGATTTTCTCTCTCAGACCCGATACCATATCAGCACTAAATACTTTCTATGCTTCTCTAATTCAATTCTATGATAATGTTATTACTGCAAGACAAGCATATTATGAATGCGCCAATGGAATACCCATTTCCCGAGGAAGGAGTCTTCAGGAAAAGAAGAGTCCATGGAAATAAATATGATGGCAGCGTCTGCTGGTACTCAGGTAAAGGAATGGAAGTCGATGGGGAATCTGAGAACTGAAATAATAGTATTAACATTATCATTGAATGCCTACAGTAAAAGTTGTTAGATACAGGACGGATCGCTGATAGATCCTTTTACATGTTCCATATAAAATTCAGTACATGCACTATGCAGCGTGTTTCTCGAGAGATTCTCACGTTTACGAAGGATAAACTCAGTCTGCTGCATAGATCCAAAACTGATCTGAGATTGATCTTTCCCATAGAATGATTGTGGCTTGAATCGATGCTCTATTTCCTTAATGCATAAATATCATACTCAGATTAATTTTGGGCCTTAATTTTTAATTCCTCGCCCTTAATGCTTCCGGTACATTTTCCGGGACTTTTTCCTGCACTTTTTCCCGTACGTTCTTCGGTTCTTCTTACTGGAAGTCTGTCTGTACGTCTTTCTGGATCTGCGCGAAGCTCTTTGTTGTGGTTTTCGAAGTACAGATTTCCCTTATTCGTGTTCTTGAAATCCTGCTGTTCCTGGCCCTTACTTTCTCCGGTACTTTGTCCGGTACTTTTTTCGGTACTTTGTCCGGTACTTTTTCTAGGACTTTCACTGATACTTTTTCCTGTACTTTTTCCGGGACTTTTCTCGATCCTTTTTTCGATATTTTTTCTAAGACTTACCGGTACTTGTACCGGTATTTTTTCCCAGGACTTTTTCCAAGATTTTACGTACGCTTTTTACGCTACGTAAACACGCTTTTATCGTCTACACCAAGTTACATAATACTTGTAAATGACAAATTTCGGATTTACCTACTGCGAAAGATCTTTATTGTTTCCTACATTATCATAAAATATTGCAGTTTTCAGTTAGCGCGTGACTGTTCTCAGCGAGTGACATCCAATAGGCATGGATTCGACTTGGCTACGACTTGGCTTCGACTGGCTTCAGTCTGCGCAGTCCGCCCGTAGCCACTGAGAAACAAAATCGAGGGAAGAAAACTCCGAGTTCGTAGGTGCCTACGTTTCTGTTGACGCTTCGCTCTGATTGGTCAACTTTGACCTGCTCCCATTTAAAACCTAAGACCTTCCAGACAAAACCAAGGTCATTTTCGTGATCAGTGATGCCTCCCGAACACCGCCAGACCCTCCGGGTCAGGTAATTTCGGAACACCCTGTATGCATACATATATATATGTGGATTATTTAATAAAAACAATAAGACTGCGATATAAGTATTATATATAAGATTTTGATTATATTGTCAAATATATTTGTAACGGGTCGTCATTTTGAAATTTAGTATCCATGAAATTTTTTTGACAACGATATGAAATTCAAAACCGGATGTGACGCCGGCATATTTACGTACCAGGGATACGAACTCCTAACGAGCCCACCTCGCTCGCCGATACTCGTCTGCTTGGCAATCAAGAAAAAGTTCATAAGCGCTTCGACGTCCGCCTTTAAATTATACGTAATTCGCGTCGTCGCATTTGCAAGGTAGCCAAAGGTAGACGCTACCTGCTGATTGGCTCCGGGTCTTCTTTCGGTTCGATAAATCCAATTGAAGTCAAGGCGGCAGCATCGCAAAAGGAGGATTGCCACGAGTGAAGTAGCCAGTAAAAAAACTGGACAAAGAGAAGAAACAAGAGTGATTGTAATATCTTTGAGATACTCTTGTAACGTCAAACTGTACCGAAGAAAACAAATATATATATATATACACATATATAAGTGGTAAAAACGATAATGACTCTACATAAAATCTGCAAGATTTCCACAAAGAGTCGAAAGACCGCCAAGAGAGAATAAAGGCCGGTTCTCATTTAACTCGCTTAAGAATCCCTGGAACTTTGATGTAGCCAAACTTTATATATACCCGGCTCCCCTTTATCTTACTGGTTTATAGATATTATCAAATAAAATATTAAATACGAATTAATCAGATATAAAGTTCGACTTTTCCTCGTACTTTGTATAATAATATAAGTACGTGGCAGGTATATCTATAGCGTGGCTCCCGAATGTATATATATTCTTCAAGGAGGGTTTTCAGTTGAAGACGACTTTTCAAGCGGTTCGTAATATCGAGAATTTCATTTATAAAATTGAGAGAGGACGACCTCGTAGTTGGAAACAGCCAATTCAGTTCTGTGGATATATATATATATATATATATCGGCGAGGAGAAGAGATGAAAGAACGAACAAGCGAAATAGTAAGAGAATTTGATAAATCCTCTGCGGAATAATTAAGATTCGCTTGCATTTTGCGATAATGGTCTTTGTCAGGGTCTCTGTCGTCCGGCTGGACCTTTGTCACGTGTCGCCTCTCTGCCGTGGCTGTCGCCTCGTGAAAGCTGCATTTAATTAATACGAACTCACGGGCTACACGTAACTCGGAGCTTTTAAGCTTTTCATATAGAGATAGAGACGTGGTTCCTTATATTTAGTATGGAGACATATATATTATCATAGTGAAAAAGTAATAATATTAGGCAATTAAAAAATCAATTATTAATTAGTATATAATAATTAGCACGTATTACGGGAATCGTTTAAACTCGACAATATCGGGATAAATATGTTTGTATACTTGAATTTTTTGGTCTTCGTATATAATTCATTTTTCGCTAGTATTTTTTTAACTGAAAAAACTTGTTTCGAACGGTTTTTCGATTTTTTTCTGCGTTCATAAAGTCTGTCGCTTGTTACTCCTCCTCTCCGTAGACAAAGTCGTGCGCTTAGCTGGACAGCTGGCAGAAACGCCGTGGCTGCTGAATCAAATTGGAACGTCACACCTGATTCGTCCTGCCGGAAGAGATTTGGGCTTTTTGTTACAGGAGGGTAATAAATTTTCGAGATTCCAGCGGGAAGGAAATCGGGTGGAAGCGTGCAGTGTGAAAAGGCTTTTGGGTTTTCCCTATTGCATAATACACTTGCAGAATCGAAGTTGATGGATATTTTATTTATATTTATTTAATACGGTCTCAGTTCTTTTACGGTTTTTCTTACGAGCCTGTTGTCGATTTTCTATTATCTTCGTCTCACTTCGCGCGACTTCCGGGCTCGATAGTTTTATTTATTTAGCGACTTTCATGCTGCGCGCGAAGCATCGAAAAGCTTCTCGATGAAGTGGCAAGTAAGTCCTGCGGGCTCGAAGCGCTGAAGGGTTTCAGGTTTGTTTGCGCGAATGACGTAAACGACTGAGTCTTCTTTAACGGCGAGAACATCGGTGAAGAATTTAACGTAGGGAATTAGATAAACTTGAAGGGAAGTTTCTGGGAAGGGATATGTTATTTATTTTTTTTTTATTTTTTTTTCCCCCCCTAAAGGCATCCGACCTTTTCGACTTACTTCGGTTAAGTAAAGAGGGGCCATGAAAGAAATTTTTACGGAATTTTCAAACTCTTTGTAGTATTTATGCACGGTTGTATGTGTCTGTTTGTGTGTGTGTATTTTTTATGCTTAGGATTTTCATACTTTTTTCCGCTTATGACGTTTCTGCGCCTACGTTACGTGGCTTGAAATACCTTTGAGCTTTCCTATTAGAAAGCTTCACTTTGAAAAGCTTTACGGTGTCGAACATTGAATATCTTATAAGGAAGAAAATTTATCTTTTTTTTTTTTTTTGTTACCTCTTGGAACATCTTTTTGATGACACCAGGAAGTGATGAGATGTACGGATATTTTTTTTTGTCATTTTTGAAAATGTATAAAAAGCTTGTAGATTTTTTATTGATTTCTATTCTAAGCTGGAAATCATACAATCGTATGTTTTCTTATTCATTGGAACAGCATCAGGCGATAAGTTTTTGAAGGATATTGAAAATTGAAATCCTTAATCCTAAAGGGATATTCAAAATCGATATGAAAGTGATCGACACGAGGAGACGCTTTTTTTTTTTCTTTCTCTCAAGAAGGATGGTCGTCTTTATGCGAATGAATAAAGTCTTTTCCATTTTTAAATTGACATTTCCTTCAAGATTTTCATACTTCGAGGATTTATTTCTAAGCTTTTAGGATATTGCGTCAGAGAGAGAGGGTGGGGGGGGGGGGGGATAATAAGGATACGTTAAAAAGTTGCCGAAAAAAAAATAGCCAATTAATATCCCTTTTCATGTGTTATAAAAAAACTGAAATGTATTCGTATGAGTTATTCTTATTTGACCCCATTCGCCTCGCGACACGTGGTATTCATCTCGTTGAATTTACATAAGGAATAAATTACCGCACTTGTACACAATTCATTCGTATACGAATGGAAATTTTGGAGAAACACGTTATTCTTAATTGTCGCGTAAAACCATGAGAGATATTAGATTTTTCGTCACTCACTTTTTACCAAATGGCAGCTTACGGTTATTAAGGCGAAACTTTGTTGGGTTGGTACCGGCTCGGGATTCCCTCAACGTAGCGAGATTACGAACGTCGGTCCTGAAGATAAAACCAAAGGATGGATTGGCACTAGGCACTTGTGAGTCGACTACGCGAAATAGCCTGATAATAAAGGAACGTCGTCCCGACGTCGATTCCACTGAATTTTATAAAGGTCTCTGCAGATTCTGATTTATAGAGATTTTTGCAAAATTATCTAACCAGTAGAAATATAATGAACGGAAATAAAAATTGTACGATTCAATTGGGTACTTCGGAGAAATTTCAATTTTGGATAAAATAACGTGGAAAAAAAAGTAGACTTAAGGTTGAAAATATTTGGCATAAAATTTATTAAATTCCCCAAAAGAAAAAAAAAAAAAAGAAGAAGATAAAGAGACCCGTTGAATATCTTCTCGTTAAGCATGGCAGTAGGCGTTTGAAAAGTCTGCAAAGTTATGCTCGTTAATGAAGCCGCGAGGGGCGTTTAAGGCGTCGCGACGTCACGTACACGTCGAGACGCCACAGACAAGACCGACGTCTATGTAGCTCACGAATCAGCTATTTCCTAGGGAGAAATTTCATCGCAAGTTAGACGAACTGTTTGAATTTACGACGCTTGGAATCCACTTGGTGTGGTTTAGGAGCGTCGCGACGACCGGCGTCGTGGTTTTGCCACACGGGGCAAAGCAGTTTAACTTAATAATCAGACGTATGACAGAGAGCCAAGATGTGGGTTGGATAAGAAAATATTTTGCATAATTAAAATTTTGAAAAATTTTCTCTACACAATTTACCAAGAAATTGTATTAAAAGAAATTTCTTTTTTTTATCCACATTTATACCTCCATAAAAATTCGCGCAAAGCGTATCTCTTGCCGATTTGAAAATTCGATATCGCGATTCTCCAACTGCTTGGCAATTTTTTAAAAGCCTTTCAAACTTCCTCGAGATCGTTAAGGGTTGACGGAAACGTTAGTCTCTCTTAGAGGCTTCTCCAAATCTTTTCCTCGTCGCTTTTATCAGAAAGAGAAGAAGAGAGAAGATTACGACCCAAGGAGAAAGGAGTAGCTCGACCCGAGTAGAGAAAGTTGAAAGGGTCGTTCATGATCAGCCAACCGTGTACCGGCATTGCTAATGCAATTCCAATCGACGACAGCTTCTTTTCTCCTTGGCTATTATTCGCTTAACGTATAAACATTTGACGCCATTGTCCTACTGTAATTACATCGTAAGACCGTTCGATCTCGACTACCGATTGTTCACCGATAACTGTCAATTATGATTCGCGGCTGGTATTCGCTATGGACAAATAGTTTAAAGCACGTGTGGGATAACCGGTTCGGCAATTACGACAACTGTCAATTCCATTCGAGCGCATTCAACATGTGATTTACGTCAATTTCAACGGGCGCAAATTCATTACCGAATCATCGAAATCCGTAATGATTATTTACTTGAAAATTAAAAATTCCATAATCATTGCTCGTTGGCGAGATAGCAAGGACCTCAGTGACGTCACGATATAAAAAAATTGTAAATGTATGGAAAAAAAAATTTGTTTTTTTTTTTCTAAAAATTATTCATAACTTGGAGTACAAAAAATCCACTTTCCTCCGGTGCATCTCATGGGCGCAATTAAAAGTTCGTGATCGAACTGAGAACTCGTGAGAGGTCATGACCCCCTTCTCACCCCCTCAGCCAGTTCCATATTATCTTCGCGATTTCTATGCAAAATTATGGGGACAGTTGGCGTCTTGCGCCTTTCTATAGAAATTAATATGAAAGTCGACGATGACGCGAACAGTTTTATTTTTTGGAAAATACAAAAAATTAAATCACCCGTACGGAGGTCCGTGTCATCGATTCGATCGATCGATCGAACGTGAGATCGAATCGAATGGATTATTCACGATTCCTGTACGCTAACCGTGAATGCACTTACGACACAATGCAACTCGATCTATACCAATATACATAAAAATCTAATGAAATGTCAAAGTGTAAGATCGCCATAAAATCGATCGATCCTAGAAATCGTAATATTTATAAAATTCCAAATTTACAAATATAAAAACTCAGCGACTCACTTTTTCGATCTATCCTGTTACGTTTAACAATCCAACTAGAATCGCCTTCAGCTATTGTGAGACCTTATTTCCCTATCTTAACGACATAGAAAATATGCGACCCGATTGATAGTCATGCTAATGCGCGTTAACCGTTAGCTATATACATACACAGCCGTACGAACGAAAGCCCACCCTCTTTTGAAAAAAAAAAAAAAAAAAAAATCCAAAAAAATTTCCTCGCTCCAATCTTAATATTATCGACGTTTATTATACCGCTTAGTAAATCACAACACACCAGCCGCACATATCACCACGTAAATATGCAGCCCCGACGAACTTTCATCACGATGCAATGCAAAACTAATACAGTTCTGCATTCCACATATGATAACCCTGATTAATATGTCGATTAAAAATGACAAAAATTTTACTTTTCATAAAAATTACGCCCTACTCATCCTGCCTGCCTGGCAGCAGGTTAAATAATCCAATGCAACGCATGCAACAACTCCATACAAGCCTCGGTCCATTTATAAGAAAATATCTGAACAAAGGATCGACTAATTTGTCATCCACTGTAAAAGAGCGAGTGACGAGGAAGGAGTGAGAGTATAAAAAAAAAGAAAAGGGTTAATAAAATATGATCCTTCCGACCACTCCTCATCATTCGTTCACTTATACCCTGGGACACGCAATCTTCGTAATGCCTATTGCCAGGAATCAATTGATCACCGGTAGCCGGAGAAGCAGCGCGATAACGTCTGATGTATCATTGTTGTAGGAAAAACATGTAATACAGAAGATAAGGAATATATATACGTCGTACAATCTATCACGTGCGTGCATCAGAGATATCGTCCGTTTTCATATGGCCGAGCTCGGATGCCGTATAAACGGGATGCCATTTGCATGGGGAAATATTAAAAAAAAAAATTTTTTTTGCGCATAAATTCGCAATAGCCATTGCCCTATGGAATCATAGGGAATTGTAGTGAATTTCTAAGTGGGCTTTTGGCACGATACTCGTTTCTTTGTACGCGTAGGCGGATACCTGCTCGCTTCCTGTAACGAAGCAATGTACAGTTGGGATTACACGGGGACGGTGTTAAAAATGATTAATTTGCCGTATACAGCTGAGAGCTCGCTTGGCATTCATTAGGACGGGAAAGTCTGGGTACGTAGGCGGTCGCAATTTTTTTTTTTTTTACGACTTCGTATTTGGCGGTATCGATCCATAGATCTTCATAGAATCGTACGCGTCTTGTAGTAGTGCGCTATCTGCCGTTGGCTCGTGTTAATTAAATCAATGATCATCTTAGTTGGACGTCTTTGAATGTATGATATATATGTGTATATATATATATATATATAGTGTGTATATATATATATTAAATATCACTAGTCATCGTTACTAACCCAGTCCTCGTTACTCCTATATAAAAATACAAGAGTCTCAGAATCCGGATAATTAAATTTTAATATTCAATTAAAAGAAACGATTTACTCGAAAGGAATCCATAAAGACGTTCCCGTCTTAACCAAAGTGGATTAGCCGAGTGCGTTTAAAGGCAAAAGAAGGTCCGAGAGATATTGACGGGTTTCTTGCGCAAGTTGCATAGGTAAACGAGTGCATTGCTCCAGTTAGTATTGAACCATCGGGAGTATCCTTACCGTGGCAAATAGGAAGACGAACACGAGGAGAAGTACGTCATTCGGAGCAGATACGCCGTGAGAATTAATCACGTGCACGATACATCAGTACAGCATCCGAACGATCTAGAATCAGCTGGACCATAATATAGGAACAATGTATAATTAGTCTAATGACAGTTCCTAGTGCAACCAGGAGTCCCTAGAGTGCTATAAGCACCTTCCGTGCATAACCGTCTCCAGTTATATACAGAGTCCGATGCTTGTGGTCCAGGCCCTGCACAGCCTCCCTGCAGTGCCTGGATGCTGCAAGGTCCATCGATCATTGTCAATTTAGGACAATCGTTTGTCCACGTGATCATTTATGCGGACGTAGAATTTACATAAGCTTAACCAGATTACGTAATACGTGATATCAATAAAATTTATGAACATTTTCTGCCAATCGATTGTTAGATGTGGATTTTTTTTTATTTTTATATCGCTAACCTATCGGAGATATTAGCCACGGGGATCTTGGCACGTAATTGGATCCTACCGGCCGAGGAATCGATCTGACCTACGCGCCTGGGATACTAAACTGGAAATCTTGTAAACAAGGGCATTACGTTCACGTCAAAGTAAACAGACGACAAGCAGACTTCTGTGTGAGGTTAGAAGCGGCTCGTAAGGTAAGGTAGGAAATTGCATTTGCTGGCTCCGCTTAACTAGCGTAAAGTGGCCGGTGCGGCTAGTGAGGTCTGCAGGATGTAGAAAGCTCATGGTTGGAAAGAGCTTGAGGTCTCCTCTGTATAAAACCAGGACACGAAACGCTTGCAAGCACGGTAACCGGTTGCCTGGCTAATTGTATAATTTCAATTAACGTATATCCGCGGAAAGACTACGAGGCTCTGAGAATTGTGAAATTACAAAATTATTATTGTTGTGTACAATTTAACTTTTTTTTTGTTTTTTTTTTTTTCGAAAATCTACGTTCCGTGCTTAATCTCGCTGTGGACCCTTTTAGAAAGAAATTTTACCTTTCCGTGCACTCGCTGTAGCGCGACGTTGACTTCACTCTTGAGATTCCGTACGTATTTGTCTGTTGAACGTCGAAGCTTTCGTAAAAGGGACCATAGACGTCGGGGTCGTGTGAGCGTCGCGACGCTTACTGTGCTCCGCGTTGAAATTCATTTTTAATTTCCAACGCTCTTTAAATTGCATCTTTCCGATCTTCGTTCACTGCAAATAGTGCGCTTGCTGAAATTTAATCTTTTTCTCTCACTCTGTGCTTTTCACGTTTTTCATATATCCCAAAGCACTTTGTAGCTTTAACGGTATGCAGATGAAGTTAATCTAGGATGTTTTTGAATTCCTTTTTTTTTTTTACAAATTTACATCGGTGATCCGCATAAAAGGGTTTACTCTGTTACCATATGCGATACACGCGTTTGTTACGTAACTGGCAAGAGATTTTTATATTATCTGTATACAACGTGCGCATATGCGTATTGGCGTTTTTGGCACGAAGGTATTTGTATACGTGTATATACCGTACGGGTATATGTGTATAAGCGCGCATCGTCGCACATGTAAATGCAGCTTTCGAATTTGAGGCAGATCGTTCAGATACGAAGTTCATCTAGTTTTAGAGCTTATAAAGCAACGAACGACCGAGCTGCTTCGGTCGGTTATCATCGTGCTGGTCGATGAGTTTAAAAATCACCCGTGGTCGTAGTAGCGTCGGGACCGTCGGCAACGTGGAAAACTTCATTACCGACCTAAAGCACGTCAACCGTTACGGACTATAAATCTTTAGTAAATACCATTGGCTGTGCGATGGACCCAACAGATCGGTCATATCTATATGCGTTTTATATGAGAGAAAAAAAAGCTTTTGTACCCAGGCGAAACAGTATTACATAATGTTAGGTGTCCGATAAGGGATCGAAGTGGGATCAATCAGCTGGATAATCGATATATAAATATTTTAATTGATAATGTTCCAGTTATTTAACGTGCACTGAATTGACAATCTGTAATTACTACATATCGTTTCGTGTTCTCGTTAATGATTTATCGACTGTCTCTTCGTTCTGGTTACACGTGGTGCCTACGATCTAGAAGAAATGATCTAGGGCAACGTCTATGGGGTTTAGGGATACATGGAGTCTGTATTTGAGCAATTATTAACCAGCCTGATAAAACCATCCGGTTATCGAATTGGGAAAGGAAATTTTTTTTAGAATTCACTTTCCCTCTCTAAGAGGTCTCTAAAAATAGAAAATAATTTTGAAAAATGATCTAACCCGCGACAAGTGAAATGTGCAATTCATAAAAATACATAATCTTATATGGAAATTTTTTTTTCTGCCTCAATTACAATTCTGACCTCATCTTTCTATTTTCAGTGGAATTTTTATTAACGCGAAAATTGCTCTATGGGGATAAAACTCTGAGGTCTAAGGTTTGATATCACTCAATGTACAGGTAATACCAAGATGAAAGGCTAAGCTAAAAGGGATGAAAGTCTAAGGCGGCGTCGGGTTAGGCAGATTGCCAGGGGACAGGCGCAACCCTGAGAGACCGTCGTGCCAACTGCTACCCCGTGAACTGAATTTAAAAAGGGCCATTACAAGTTTCTCACTTGGTCCTAGAGTTTCCTTTCTACGTCACTGTTCCCCAAAATTTCATGCGTTACACGTGTGATAATTATTAACGGATGATCTGGAATCGTATGAAAGTCCAGAAAGGGTGATAATTGATAACAGTATCCCCATACCTACCTGTCTCCATACTTATCTCATGCCCCATACAATTAAAATAAAATTCATTAATGGGTATGTCGAATTTGCAAAAAAAAAATTGTTCACACCCCAATGTTCAGCATCGGGGCGTCGAAACCATAGAGGCGCAGAGGCGTCTTACTTTTGGAGAGGCGTCCTGCTCGACATGCGAGAGACGTCGCTGTCAGGGTTATAACGACGAGTAATCTTGGTTTAGTGTAATTTACCGTCGGATTATCGTCTCTTTTATCACATTGAATTACAATGCGACGGCGACGTGCGAGTCCGGACGGTGAGAAGCCGAACGCGCGAGAACTGGGAGAAATTGAGAGTTGGTTATAGGATGAATCTCTATGGAAGAGAGAGAGAGAGAGAGAGAGAGAGAGAGAGAGAGAGAGAGAGAAAATCTCTCTATCGTCAAGGCAGGTAATCGATAACAAGAAGATAGCGGGGTTTGATGTATACCAATTGAAACGGACGTTTAGTACCTTGGAACATTTTCATTAAATCTTATTGTTATCAATCCGATATATATGTATATATACACTGAAAGAATTACGTAAAACAGCGACTATTGCCAAACCTTCTACTTGGTCGTTAATTTCACAGTTCCGTGAATTACCGTGAACGATCGATAATCGTTAATCGTGCCGATCGATTTACGAGGGCAAGAACGAAAGATAAGCAACAAGAGACGGGATGAAGAAAATATATACATATATATTGAAAATAAAAAATAGCGTAAAAAACATTTTAAAAAATTCTTCAATTAAATTATTGACATTACATGTACAGTGCAGTTATAAAAACTATAAATACGAACGGTAATCAGTTTTGAATCGAACTGTACTTGTACTGAACGACGCACGTGTCTTCATCGACATACGATTTTCCATTTATTATCTACTCGCGGCCATCTAGTCAAAGGAAGAAATGGCAACGTTGTCAATCTCCTAGATGAAATATCCCTGCGCCTTTAACGCACGTAACTGACATCATTTACTTTTCTCATCAACTCGTAAGCCGGAAATGACCACGTAGACACTTCACGTATGTGTATACATATATATATATGTATAGTATATATATGTAACATTCCTGTACAAGTTCCATCGGTTGCTCAGAAAGTTCTGTACTAGAACCATGCTCGAAACGTAAATGTACACATCATGCAGGATAACTCCTGACATAACCGATACGTGATAAGATTATGTTTTTTCATCTTGAAAATCGTTCAATATTACTTCGACGGTCTATTTAAGGCATAAAATTTTTCAAAAATACCACAAGACACCGATACCAAAATTCTATTTATCTGTTCTGATTTTCGAAAGAGTCTCTCTATGTCAGTAAATTAAAAAATGCCCAAACTGCACGTTTTGTTTTTATCGAACAAGATGCTGTCTTATGTGGAGCTTATCGCGCGACTCGAACGTTGCTCCGAAACTTAAAGCCGCAAACGCATAGCGCGTACAGCACGTACGACGAGCGGTAACTGTTAATTGCATAATCACACACGAATTCAGTTAGCGTCGCTCGAGGGTGGCTTCCCTATTGCTTAAATTGTCATGGACCATTATAACGTATTAAAAGCAGCATACGAGCGACTAATACGCGAGCTTCATTATATATCGCAGCTTAATGGAAACGCTCCCTGCGTAGTTGATTTTCCAGGACACCGAACGGCTGGTTATGAATAAGCGTGAAAATTGATTTACGAGGAAATAAATATTGGGAAAAAGCAGCGGATCGATAAGGGTTAATCCTTGTCAGGTTGAGGCGACTATAGTCGGTTGGTAATAACTGATCGATCGTGTTGACTTTATCCGTAGAAATTTTTTTTTTTTAGGTTTTTTTTTAAATCCAGTTTTTTTTGTTCCAATACTTCAATTATCTCTCGTATCTTTTTCAAAAACTTTTATCGTTTATCTCGAACACGTGTTGTCCGGGAGCTCACGCGATACCAAAATAAATTTGTAGAATCGCCCGGAAATTGAAGGCTTTTAGCGAACGGAACCTGCTTCATGGCAATGTAATTAGCGATGGGCTCCCTTGTGGATCCTGTCGCAGGACTCTCTTCCGCAAGGAGACTCATGGATAAAGAGGAGTCTGGCGCCCATTGCGTTACGGGCTTGAAGTGCGAGTGCCTCTGGCACGGAAGAGCAATAATCCTCTAGGAGCCACTAGGATGCGCTTGGAATTTCGTGAACACGTGCTGTAAACGTCAAAGACCATTTTTAATGCATCCTCGACAAAGGAGCCATTTATTCATTAGGACTTTACGTCACGAAACCGAAGTCACAGTGCGACTAATAATTTTTTAGAAGGGTAACAATAAATTTGAAAATCGACCTGCACGATTTTTCTCTATATGTCAAAAGTCGAGTGTCAGTTGATAAAATCGTTAAAGTCATTAGTTAATACATCCAGTACAAAAACGATTGAATATATCAAAAAAAAATTGCATCGACCATTTCAAATTAAAATACGGATTTTCACATGGCCGCGTCAGCTCTAATGATTCGTCGGATACGGCTGCATGTGAAGCATACGAAACCGTGTGATTTTTTTTTCAAAAATGTTTCCAAAATTTTTACACAGATTTTTATCGACTCTCAATGCATCCTCGTGAGTCGATCGTAATTGTATGTGTATAAAAAAAATTTTTTTTAGGTCTCATTTTTTCATTATATTTCTCTTCGGTGTTATCAACCTATACGAGAGTATAGTCTATGCTAGAAAGCTATTGAGCTATAAGGCATTATCACGGACGTTATTACCAACCAAGAAAAAAAAAGACCAAGCCACCATGGCTGTTGGTGGTAAAAGTGCATAAGTGCAGGGCTACCAAGATGGTTACCATTCGAAAACTAAACTCAATATAAGCTTACGTATATCCCGCGAACTGACTTCGCGTCTGCGAAACTTTTAATGGCGCTTGTTGGTACTGAAAATATGCCGTCACGAGCGCCATTATGCGGTGGAGGTTGTGGAGGGTATAGACCGTAATACACGTGCCCTGCAGTGCTACCACCTGCATCAAGTACGAAACCATCCGACTATTATTTGTGTATTTGCCTCGCGTAATTTACATGTAATTTCATGACATTATATAAATATATTTGAGTACGTGCCGTAGGCTACTAAGATGGAGTATCTATGTGTGCCGTGAGAAAATGACAGTAGCTATATACGTATCTGTATATATATATATATATATCCTGTATCACAAGTGCATCGTGTCGCATCGTCCCGGTTTCTCCTTGATGCAACGGCAATGCAGAAAAGAGATACTGCCTGCTGTCAATTATCAATTTCGTGCGTGTTTACAAACGCGTGCGTAGTACGCGAGGTACGCGTTTCTTACGCACTCGTGTCGCCTTTAAATCGACGATAACGGTTAATTAACCAAGTCCGTTAGCGATAGCGCCGATGACTTTACCGTGCAAGATCATTAATTGCAATTTCAACACGGTCTCTTTGAACTCATCATTCGTATGTCTTTTCCGGTTTATCGGGTCCTCGAGATATTTCAATGCGCATGCAAAAGATACGATAGCGGATAAGAAATCGTGATTAAGTTATGATGTTAAGGCAGCTTAGAGAAATATCGAAGGATTGATAGAAAGAAAATTTTCAAAATCATAACCTTCAAGCTTTTTGATTATTTTTCGAAATTTGATTATTTATCGTTACACGGTGAAAGATACCGTGGCGACTGGCACTGAAAATCGAGATATATCTCGAATAGAAGAAAAAAGCGTTGCGATGAAAGAAAAGTTAAATGAGGCGAAGAGTAAACAAAAGAGTCTAAAAAAAATGTGAAAAAAAGATTTTTCAAAAAAAAACCATAACACCTCATTCGTCCCTATTCACTTTGTCACTGTATACAGTTTAGACGGTCTACTCGCGATAAGACTATTAATCCAAAATGGTCGTGGCTATTAACGCTAAGCTCGATCGATAAGCGAAAAAGTCTGATAAGGGTTCTTTAACCGCAGAGGTCGTTAACGCAATAACCAAGTCAGCCTTCATCGACTGCAATCTAAATTATTGCATCAACCTGCTGACAAGGCGAGACTGCAATATTGCAGATTGCACGCAGTGGATATACAAGTGCGCCAAGACAACGTCCAGCGCCGCTAGCGGTCGGCTCTGGTACTAAAATGGGTTTCGGGCACTCAATTAATAGCTTCCTGTCACGAACCAAGGTAAATCCAGCGCAAAGTGATTTAAAGCAGACAAGCGACTCGTTTAATTATTGCACGAGGACTCGGTCGAGTATAGATTTTAATAAACGTCCAGAAGATACGAAATTTCTTAGTCTTTTGACTCACCGATACCAACCTCAACCTTCGACCTTTCTCCAGCCAGCACTACGTCACCGCTACCTACTTATATACCGACTTCCCGAAGATCCCGAATGACCGACCGTCGCCAGAGCTCTTAACGTCCCAGAGAATTTCATTAAAAAAAAAACAAGCTTCTCCAGCCTCCTTACTCGTTGCCTTTTAATTTTCTTCAAACTCCGAGTCAATTCCCATTAGGTATTACCAACTGCAAAGATAAAAATTCCTACAACAATTCCATCACCAATGGCCAATGACGTTGCACCGGTTGCTTCCTTACGCACTGATATGACTTAATAAATTTGTGCAAAAAAAAAGAACACGTTATCAGCACCGATATCGTAATGCGATTTTAAACTGATTCTAAGCCTTCGCTGTCGTTGCAATGAAAACGGTACTATCAGATTGCTATCACTATGAGCGCAAAGTGGATGGACGAGAGTTCCGTTCCTTCCCTGAAATCATTAACTGACATAGATAAACGTTCGCTTACGCAACCGACAACCTCTCGGCGGATAATTAGCTGACGCAATTAAATATAACTCGGTACTTGATATACATATACATATGTCTACTCAGGATCCTGAACCAACAAGCAAAGAACTTCGTAGCTGCAGTTAATGAAAATTTCTACCTAAATTCTAACCTGCCATTCGATATAACGTATAAACGCTTTATACCTTGAATCATCCCACGGTAACTGGAACTTGCTTATATATTTTTCTTAACCCACGGATAAGACCGCTAAACGCCATTCACAGAATCTATAAAATGTTCGAGCTATTCAAAGCCTCGAGTTATAATGTTACCAAGAATTCCACGCGGAAGATCGTTATCATTTTGCGTACCTACGTATATACGTCCTCGCGTCCTTAAGTCCCTAGATCCTTACGTCCGGCATCCCACGTCCGAGACTACCAGACAGAGACGAATGACTCGGCTTGAAATTTCAAAGATAACCGCCCTCGCCCCCATCCTACCTGCCATTCTTTGAAACTTTATCGCGAACGCCTAGAATTACGGAACTGGTGATTTTTTTTTTTCGCGCTCCTTAAAAAATAAACCATAAGCCTACGGGTACGTACTAGGAAGAATTCTCGCTCGGTAGGAGGGTGTAGAATTTTTCCAAAAAAATTTTAAATAATTTTTTTTTTTTTTTTTTTTTTTTTTTTTTTTTTTAATTCAAAGTATCGCATTTTACGTTTACCATCGTTCACTGTACACACTGTATATGCTAATCGGTAGGATCATTATAGCACGTATGTGCCCAAGCACTGCATGCAATGTCTTCGCGATACATATACGTCATATGAGTCATATACGTGTCGTACCAATGTGAAGATGCATTGTCGGATACGTCGTACAGTCTCTGCTAAGCAAACTGAATGATTGGCTCACGTTCACCAGTGTCCACGAGTTTACTAAACAGGGGCGGCGAGAGGGGGGTTGAGGAGGGGGGGGGGCTATCTGCGATACGTGCCCCTCGAGAATGTGACTGTCTCAGGCCAGTGCAGCCCGACTCGACACGGGGGCTACTTTCTCCAGGCATAGCTGCACGACTCCTGGGTGCGCTCGTTGCACTCGTTGCACTCGTTGCACTCGTTGCAGCTCGACCAGATCGGCCGCACTTGCTGCATAGTCCCGTTTCTGTAAACCTCGGAGATGATCCGATAGGCGAAAATGATGCACGTTGGGTTAGCGCTGGTTGTTTGGGAAAAAAAAAAATGTCATATTCACGAGAATGATAACTAGACCACAATCGAGGTCATTAACGCTAATCGCGCGGACAATTATTAGTAAGCGATTTTATCAGCGCATGAAAAACCCAACCCCTCGATAAATAATCATATAGAATTATCGATAAGATAAATCGTATTTTTGAAATAATATTTTTACGCGCTTTCGATTAATCGAGGATCTAATAACTGATCGGTTGCCTTATCGATAGCCATCGATGAGCTATCGATCTGACGAGGTAATGTCTCCATTTTAATGTTACGCCTCGATAATTGACATAGGTCAGTGCTGACATTAATACCTAGGTTCGTGGCAGTATTTTTTTTTTTTTTTTTTTTTCTTACGTCGGAATCCATCGAAAACGATTCTCCACCTGGAAGAATAGATTTCAAAGTTCGATTATTGATCCTTACCCCCCCCCCCCCCCTCTTTCCCCCCGTTATCGGTTCCGCGGACAATTACCTGCCATTAAAGTAACTGCGGTCGGCTTCGCGGAATAAGATCGAGCAATTACGCGCGTTAACTGTATATAGCGATGTTACTCACCTTACAAAAGTTCTCCGAGTCTAGATCGAATCTGATCTGCGGTTGCGTTCAAGTGTAATCAACGTTTTGATCGGGCCGCTCGGTATCGATAACACCATCCATGCATGCAAAGGTTGTTATCTCATGGCTAATCTCGTAAACGTGTTTATTATTACACAGAAACACGCACGCATAATGGATGCACGGGATATGCGGTTGGCGATACAGTTGCATGGTGCATATGGTGCAATTAAATCAAATTGAAATTGTATGCACATTGATATGTGATTAGGAACTCGTACGGTTAACGTATGCAGTGGGGGTGGAGGGAGGGGTAAGTTTCGAACAAACGATTTATTAAGCACTGTCTGTAATGGGTATGGAAATTGCATATGACTTAATAATATGGATTCTTAGTACGGCCGATGGCTAATTGTGGACTTTGATCTTGAGAATGTTGGATTGTTGCGAAATTGAGGGATTCGCGAATTACCACTTAATCAGTTAGCCGAGCGCAATTTATTAACTTTGTACTAATGACAGCTTGCGTCACGCTGTATTATGCACCTGGCATTTAACGCTGTTAGTAATTCTCGTTCTATCCTTAGGCCAGTTCTTGTCACTTATGGTCTACTTATTTCGTTAGTATTTTTTTTTTTTTTCATGGACGCTTCAGTGGTGTTTGGTGGAGCGACGCTGAAGTTGATTGCGAATTTTTTTTTAATCGAAAATTTATTATTAAGATGGAGTGTGTATCTTTTTGGATTTGTAGGAAGATCCTAAGGTTTTTTGGTTTGTGATTTCGTACGTTTTTCGAGGGATTGGAACACGTGCGAATTTCGCGGGACTAAGGTTTAGTGGTATAATTGGTAGTGGGGGACAAATGACGTAGAGGGCAGACGAAGATAGTGGACTAGGGAAGACTCGGAGGAGCACAGGGAGCGTCAAGGATGACCTCGTCCGAGGACAATAGCTGAGTAGAGATGGACTTGCATCCCTGTTCCAGGGCGCAGTTGACGCTTCCTGTACGAATTGTAATTGACAAATTGGTCGCGGGAGGGCAGCACCCGCCAATCGGTAGTCCAGTGGGAGGGGGTAGTGACCGGCAGGTCAAAGAATATTTTGGTTTCGACTTTAGTCTTTCGCGAGCCGATCTCCCTTATCGAGGTCCTGGACGTCGCGACCTTCCGGTTCTTCCTCCCCCTCCCTCCCTCTGCGTCCTTCCGATGCGACGAATTCATCGCTTCTTCGTCTTCTTCTTATCTGTCCGCTGAGGTGGATTCGCTCGATCATGGACTTTTCTCTCTCTCTCTCTCGTTTGCTCCAGCGCGACTTCTCTCTCTCATTTGTGTTACCTACCTTCCCCGTTTCTTCCGG
>JASANN010000265.1:74415-100684 GCA_031762395.1 Calameuta pygmaea | reverse complement strand
CGCGAATTCTTCAAGTCACAGTAAGCAACCAATCAGTCCGTATCTTAAAGTGCGCGCAGTGCATTAAGAATCGAATGCCAAAAGACAAACTGGACCGGAATCAAGGAAAATTGAGAAGACGAAGACCAGGCCCAAAACATCACAGACGGGGATCCCGTGGTACGTGACTCTTTCTTTCCCCTTTATTCTTATTTCCATCAGCCACCATGCTGAATGCTATGCTTTCGCTGCACTCGGCCCATACCCCAAAATGTATGATAAACTTCAGTTAAACCTGTGCCAAATTTTGGCCACGCGTTTCCGGAAATACGTCCTCGGTATATGATGAGGTCTCATTGGCCAAACTTCTGTCTGTATTTCTTCCCACTGATCAACTGCGAATCCACTGCATAATAAGTAATTTTTACTCCGACGGTGCATGCAAGAGTAATACTAGGATAAGAGGAGAAAGGAGATGAACGAAGATACGGAGTGCATCGACTGCAGAGGCGAATGCACTTCCGCTATTCCCTTGGAAACGCCCCAAGGAGATAAGTCGTTTGCGCAGCAGAAAACCGATCGGTTATCCTCGGAGCCCTTCGTGTACCTGAAACCCTTAATTTCATAGAGACCCCAACGACCCTTATCCTACCCTTACGATCTTGTACCCATAAAACGTACGCTTTGTAATTCTCTCGAGTCATTTATACCGTATATGCACTTTATGCAATTAAACAAATTCTTTGTCAGGCACTGCACAGGCCGGTAATGACTATTGGAATGTTTAAAAAAACGAATAATTGAAACAGTCCAATAATCTCATTGCAATTTCCTCATTTTGTATTTTCAATATTTACTCGTTGCAACTGTAATTGCACTCGGCGATGCACCGAGATTGTAGAAATGCATAATTCATTGACAAAATAGTACAATACCTTCGTCACAGTTGAAGCTGGGAATCTGAAATTGATATTCGCGTTGGCGTAACGACCTCTTGAGGTACGTAAATTTGGGCAAATCTGTATTCGCAGCATCCGAAGGAAATAAAGAGGGGATAAAATCGAAGGCGAGAAATGTGATCTGTCGTACCGTTCGTTTCATTATATCCGTGTAGGCAAGTTCCTGCAGCTTTTTCATTGGCGCAGCATCCCTGGTCCATAGCAGAAGTTAAAGGTCCATTGTATCCGATTAAAGTTCGGAGTTTCGCACGGATCGCGTATACCGGAAGTGAAGTGCATTCTCTGCAAGTAAAAGTTACTTCGGCATCTTTGACGGGTTAGTCAAAGGCTGAGTCGCGAGCTCAAAATTGTTTTTGTCACCGTTGGTACTTCGTATTAGCGAAAAGGAGATGAGAGCGAATGATCTTGAATAATAGGAGATAAAGGGACGTCTTAGGTGACGTCTCAAACTAATGTACCAACTATCGTCAACGTAACGTCTAAGTTAACGGGAAGTTATGTAGCTGCCAGGCGAGCGAGTCAGCATTCTGGACCATCCAGCATATCCGGGCATCGAACAAGAGAAGTCGGAGTTGCTCGCGTCGCGGAATTGTCTCCGTGAAGTTTCTCGCTCTCGTGAACGAAAAGGCAACGCTCGCCGGTTTCCATCGGGCGAATTCTCGTTGGACCACGGGACACGTGTGAACTAGCCCGTAGATAACCTTAGTTTCTAATGGAATTGCTGGCGAAGGCCGTCACCAAGGAATTTCCACGAAATTCCACAATCGCCGTCGACGACTCACACTTGGAACCGATGATTGGCACTCGCGGCTATGGAATTGTCCTCGTCGATCAATTACCGCAATTCCTCTGAATACCACATACGTTTTAGACAGGTTACACGTGTCACTCTGTAACCGTACAACCTTGACTTCAACTACTTTATCTGGAATTGGCAATTCCAATTGGTTTCAAGAGAGGCTCGTACCTAAAGCTCTTTTGAAGACTTCATACGCATAACGACACTGTACTCTCCTATCCTTTTTCATGACAATTCCACAGTCAACGGTAGCTCCTTTATCGTAGTAACGTCCTCGATCTGTCTATACATGAGAACGTACTATAGTAATTGTCTAATAAAGCCGGATTTCTATACAGACGATCGCTACTGGCTTGGAAAGGTAATCCAGGCGAACTAGTTTGATGAATCGTCTCTAGTGGTACTAGTTGCTTCTATAGGAACCTATTAAAGATGCTGCAAAGTTGCCGTACTATATTTACGCCGTGCATATGTATCTATATCGTTAACGTATTAAAAAAATTTTTTACACACGTCACTTCCGGTTACAGCCTTCCCTATCGATACTAACCAATCTGAGATAAATTAATGGTCCAGATCCAGACCATTAATGATGCTTGGTTAAAGGTCAAAAAATTGTTGCTCTATATTTATTTGCAAAAAATATTACACACAGTCCTTAATAAATTAATTGCGAAATATCAATGACCTTCGGCATAGTTCAGTCTGGCTCGACATTCAAGAATTGGCCTTTAGTTAACCTCCAAGAGGGGTCACGCTTACAGCCGTACAAACGAGTAAAATGTTAATGCTTTTACGTAAGGTCGTGAGTCTTGGGTGAAAAAGGGTAAAATCTTTGTACCGTTGCTATTAATAATTGTTTCAGTACGAAATTGCTGTTTATACGATTTCGAACTCGTACAAGAGCAACGTCAGCTTCGTCAAAGACAAGCCCGAGATAAGAAGAGGCAGCGAAAGGTTAATTACGAGAGAGCCGGCAATAAAGTCGTCCTTACTCTTAGCCGAGCTGAATTACAGCTTCTGCGCGGGATCGTTGCCGAGATTTATTGTAACGAAATGCAGAGCCGGGCTCCGTACCGGATATATGGCTTTTCTGCGTAGTGCATAAATTTCCGCCGGCGGCGTGTGTCTTAAGTTTCGGGTAATTTAATATTTTGCCCTTTAATGCCCGTCGGGCCCATAAAAAGCAACGTTACGCCATATACCTCCTATGCGTCCGCGATGCTCTACCCAGGGCCGTACCCACACGGCCGACATACGGTTATACGGCTGCGGCAGAAAAGGGGGGGTGCACAGGGCCAACTGGTACGACCAATTGAATAAGACGCGTTGCAATCGTAACGACCTCAAATTGGCTGTCTGTCGATTTTTTTTTAATGCGACCTCAAGATCACGTGGGTACCTCGGCCGAACAGCTGGCTATTCTTAATCGTCCTCTCGCAGCTGGTTCCAATTGTAAACGTAAATTGTTTCGGCCCTTTCCCGGGGTGCTACCAGTCAGCTGTCAGACGGCTTAACTTTTTCGAATTTTTCGCAACTCCAATTGGACTTCGTGAAGTATCGTTCTGCCAACTTTCTAAGCAATGCCAACTTCACGATACTTCGATATTGAACCCAGTGCATAGGACCTTCTTCGTCTTTCCCGTAGACCCGTTATCGACTTCACGTAGACAATTGTTACAGCTGGTTTCTTCTATACGGCTTGACTCGGCTCGTGACTCGGGATTAATTTATTATCAAGCTGTAGTTATCGATGGGGGCAAATACTTTGCTCGATACGTCATCAAACGGAGGACAAGCCATAACTCCTGGACACTTCACGAAAAGTCTACAGGCTCGACCACTCGGATATTTATAGTACAGTATTTTTTTTTTTTAACGTTGGCATATCGTTATCGCCATTATCATCTTATTCTTTTATTTTTACCAGTACTGCCAGTCATCTTTGTTATTGAATAACATATAATTGCCCGTTGCTGTACAATAAGTATTGCTGTCCCACATATCAAGCTAGTCCGTGACGTAACGTCACGCGTGTCAGTGTTCGATGTTTTACGAACGGTGGGCAGAGACAGATTCAAGTACATAGTAAAACGAGAATTTTTTTTTTTTTAAATAAAATTACTCAATTTTATCGTAACCCAGTATACAATTTCGTTCGATGTTTAATTGTTAGTTTTCTCATCCAATAAAACTTTTTCTATTATTTTTCTTTTACGGCTTCTCTTATACCACGAATCTGCATACCCCTCGTGGAGCAGTACAAGACTGCAGTTAATCTTTTTTTTTCCTTTTTCTTTTCTACAGAAACTACATAGAATAGGTCGCATTAAATTCCAAGAGGGGTAGGGATGAGCCAGGAGGGAATTAACGTCCCACCTAAAGAGTTTTACTGCGTGTAAAATTGATTTTCGGCCGCGAAACGGCTCTGTCTTTTCCACCCCGATGGAGGTTTAATAACGAGGTCTCGTACTCCATTTTATTGCAGTCCCGCTCTTGCGCCAGTACGGAGATTTCGTTCTTAACATATATAGGTATACCTATGGCAAATATTATATGGATATATAATATAGTATATGATACACGTAGATACATAGTAACCTTAATACGCACTATGTACTATTAAACTATGAGGATAAGGGAGAAGCCTCCAGCATTCATATATATATATATATATATATATATATATTAGTAGCTCGTACGTTTTATTGCGATACTGATGGAAAAGGACGTCAGTCTCGCGATAAAAATTTTTAATATCCACTGACGTCATATCTACCCTCTTTGGTCCTGACACTGGGAGAGGGGCGGGAGAACAGGGGTCAAACGACGTGGAACGTCACTTGCATGTACTTACGGATGCAGAAGGATAATCCCCTTCAACGTCCACCCTCCCCCCCCCCCCCCCCTCCCCACATATCTCTTTCATCTTTCGTGTTGGCGTCGAGAAATTTTTATTGAAATTTCTACGAAACACCATAAAATGCACCCGAGTGCAAACAACGTACGGCTGTATACAGCTGTCTATAAAAGTTGATATTTTTTTTTGCGTTGGCAAATTGTTTTTTTTTTAAGGGAGGCGGGGGGGGGGTAGAGGGTCTGGGTATGAAAAATTATAATTAAATTGGTTAATTCCTTATTTGGTATATATGTGTGCCGTAGTGGATGCGTCTGGTACCAGTTGTGCAATTTTATTTTAACGATGACAAAAGGTCTGTTTCCATGTGGCTGCGTTGTTATCAGTTAGATATGAACTTTAGTGCAAGGATTTTGAGATACGTTGTTAAGGTACGCGAAAGAGTGACGGTTTACGAGTCGTATGAAAATATCGATACGTTTGTCGGAGTCGCTTCGGTAGGTTTGCACATTGGTGAATGCGAGAATCGCATAGGTGGGCAATTGTTTGCAACTCCAGCTGCGTATAAACTGTACAATTGCGGTGCCGCAAATCAGTCCAGTCGGGCAGGGTCGGGCAATTAACACGTTCGACTGAACCAGTTTTCAGCTAATTTAGGTTCGAACTGACGTGGCGGTTTCGGAGTCGGCAATTCCTTGACAGGGAAGGGTTGACTTAAAAAAAAAAATGATGAAACAGGCAAAAAGAAACTTTTTTTTTGGCTCGTATGCATTTTTCAGTTAATAAAAATTGAGGGGATATATAAAACGAAACCGTATGGACTGTAGAAAATGTTTTATCTATTTTTTTAATTTAAAAAAAAAAATATATTTTTTTCTACAAAAAAAAAACACGATCCGTTTTGTCCGTAAATTCGATCAACACCTGCGACGAAGATCAAAAATGTAATCCGACGAAAAATGCATTTTTATGCCGAACGGTAACGTTCGGATATTCGTAGCCCGAAGCGAGAGACGTGCACAATGCAGTTTTCTCCAGGTTTACCATACCCTACCATTTTACACGTGACGTCGTTTGTATCGCTTGGCAGCCATGTTGGCTCGTACAAAAAAAAAGGAAGCTTTTGCGAAGGCAGCCGATACGTATGGCTCGCGCACGCTTTTACCTACTACACGGAGGCCTTCGATAGCGTTTTATTGGTAACTTGGTGCTATCGAGCAGCGCTCTATCCTGACGCTGTCCTGGTCGCGCGTTGTGGACGCTTAAAAAGCGACTTTCTACCTCCGGCTTCTTTTATATCGACGTCAAGTCAAGCCGAGAAGCCGATAGTTGGGAATCGCTCTAACGCTTCATTATCGCTGTACCTACGTGTAGCCGCGCTCGCAGGCTGAAGTGCGTCCGAGAACGTGGCGCGAGTTGAAATTGCAGTTGCAATTCGGAACGCAGTCTCGAGTGCAACGTACTTTATATTACTTGGGAAACGATGGCAATTCGAATTTCCATTACTATTCGGAGTCATCGACGTCGATTTATTCTCCACTCTATATATATATATATATAGTAACGCGATAGTCAGAAGCCCATACGTGGCTGCGCATCTTCGAGCTATTTCCCCGGGGATTCCCCGTAATTTTTTCAAAGGCGCCAATTTCAAATCTTAAATCTCTCGTCGCGCTGGCCCCGTATTCGCGTAAAAGAGCGCAACCGCGTAACAGCAGGTAGCTATTCGGTTCTGCGTAATGCAAAACTGAGATACGTTAACCTCCTATCTGCCGATCGCTAATGACTCAAATATCTCACTGATTGTGAAACTTTACACGTACGTTATATCAGCGGCATCGTAAATCACGTAAAAACAGCAAACCCCGCCGGTACTCGAATGTGGCTCAAAGAGGAAGTTATTTATTATTTTGTTGGAGTGAAGATATTTATTATGAATAACCGCGGATGCCATAAATAACGGAGCCATGCAAACAAACGTAAATTGTCCTGACGGGCCCAAGATCCTATAGCTATAGCTATATATATATATATACACGTTGCAAATCTCTTACGTATGCAATCGTGTCTCGCTGCTTACTGCTGGGAAAGGGAACGATAATTATGTCGCCCAATGCGTACGCGCCGAAACTCCAACTGATTTATGGGAATACTTTGACTCGCAGCAATTTCGCTCCTTTACCCGCTACTACACACATTAATAACCTGTTTCGTCGCGACTACCGCCACCATGTGTAACGGCAACGTGTCGTGCTTGACCTGCTAATCATAATACCCGACTATTATCATACGAACCTGATACGTGATTCGCGTGTATATTTATGTGGAAAAAAAAATTAAAAGCAAGATTCAATCTGCCCGTATGGATGCAATTTTTCACGCGTTACTCTTGACACCTGTATATACGATTTCTTTACTCTTTTTTTTTTCTGTTCTTCTCACAACAAATTCACTTTGCTCTTGCAATTTCTTATTACCACCGTGCACGTTATTTCACACGTGCTTCCTCTTTGAAAATTTCACTCGTTAGATGCTCCATGCCAATTGCTAATACAAACTATCGATATTTCTTTCAGACCTCGGCTTCAGCAGTGTGTTCTCTTCTCCTTGGTCCAGCCTTCAGCCTGATCTTGCAGATGGGTGAGTCATTTTAGAAATTTTATAATCCTTAACAATTTTATCACTCGTGGAGCCTATTCGAAAAATCGTAGTCCCGTCTCTCTCGCACGCATTGGTACTTTCGTTAAGGGTTGTTCACACTGATCCAGGATTCATCAATGTATCTTAATTGCTTTATGCATATATATGTATGTATAATATGTATTAGCAACGTACGTACGTACGTTGCAAAAGTGCAAGCCGGATAAATTCTCAACATGTGTAACTATATCTATATACGGTACATAGGATGCACAAAGTACCGCGTGAGGATGCATTATAATTGAAGCGACGGTGAGAAACGCACCACCTGACTGTAGCTGCCTCGTTCGCCATTGAAACCAACAAGAGTTCGCTCGGGCTAGGTGGGTTCGCGTGTGTTCGAGATTCGGCAGTTTCAATGATTCCGTACAATCCCCCCCGTAAGTCCCCTATTTAATGAGAACCGAACCTGATGAGCTCGAGTGGAGGGGATCGGGTATAAAATAATTCTATAATTTCGTTATCGCGCGTTAGAATAATTTTAAACTCTTTAAGCGTAGGTCCTTTCTAATGCGTATATCTTCGAACGAAGGTCAACGACCTCTTGCAGCTGAAAATTTACGAGAAAATCCCATCGAGCTTTCGCGCCGGCAATCTAGTCAGCTTTTGTGTCCAGTCGCGCATCCCTCATTGTTCCCTCGGCACTGCGTTACGTCTGTCTCGATCCTGTATCGCGTCCGATGTTCCCATAGATCATCCATTGCCGTACCGTAGATCCTAGATCCTCTATGGTACTATGGGTCCTGGATCCCGTATCGTAATATGGGTTCCGGATCCTCTATCGTACTCCTGGACGATTACGCGTGACGCGTCAGGCCGGGTATTACGTTACAGTGAGAATGGAGGAGAAAAGAAAAATGTACAGTGTAATTTTTCCTGTCGTTTCGTTAAATACGTGTAAAGTCATATGTGTGGTAATTTTTTTTTACCTTTCTTTTTTTTTTATCCCGTTACTTTAATTATCCATGGCTCTGCGTTGGGACATCACGAATTCGTGTCGATACGAGAGAAAGTGTATATATGTATATTCGTCGGTTCCTTGTCTTGTAAAAGGAATTGTATATTATCGGATATCCTGTGTCGCGTTATTAACGACGGGACCAGGTACGCTACCTGTCAATTATTCCATTTAATCATATCGCTTCCTTATCAATTGCCATTCGCTTCAGCCTCCTTATCACCGGAGAATATTTAACGTCGCAGGTAGACTATTTCGAGACTCGCTTCAATTTTTCAATTAGATCTCGTAGGTTGTTACGTATTCGGTGCTGCAACGTTATCACTGGCATGATACTAATAGACGAGGTATAGGTCACTGGCGATTGTTGATCCAGTTCGCGCAGGTCCAATGACGTCACGCTCAAAGCGACATCGGTTTTCAGTTTAAGGGGACTTATTTACGTTTCGGGTCGTAAGAAGATGGCCCGTGAAAATGGAAATGACGTTGCAGAGTGACGACACAACATACGTAAGGTCAGCCAATCAGAACAAAGAGGGTCCAGTGATTAGCCAATCAGTACAAAGAGGGTCCACTGACGTCACTGTCCGAATGTGCAGAACCGCTAGTGGCTGTACCTCGTCTATTTGTATCATGACCACTGATATCTCGCACGCAAGTTAAATACTTTGTGGAGTAGCTATAGATATATGGGGGATACGTTACTAAAGGTACGTTCACAGGTGGGGATCTCTTAATTGAGATTTATCTCGTGGTTGGCCTTTTGAACGTCTTTTTTCTTATCTGTTCATCGTCGAAGCGCCAAACGGAAGTCGTCCATCTTTTATACATTCGTCGAACGATCTGCGTCATGATGACGTAACCAATTCGTCGTATCCGTGACACGAGTATTATGCAAAATACATAAGACTCTGTGAAATTTTTTTACGGTCGACTGAAAACTCGAGGTTACGTCGGGAGCAATGCGAATGACGGGTAAGGATGTTGAAGGGGGAGAAAAGAGTGATAAGAAGATTGAGAAAGGAAACTCACTCGAGAAGGTTACCTACCTTATCGACCCTCAAGGAAAAGTGGTTAAAATATGGTTTCTCAAATAAGATTGGTGCTGCCTGTGAATGAAGCTTCAGTCTTGTTTCGTTCCTGTGTAGCAGACTTCACGATCTTGGTATAAAGGCGTATACACATGGTAGCTCGTTAAAAAAAGAAAAAGAATATAGAGGGTCGTATGCGTTAACGCGTTAATCGAATCGTTATCGATTCAGCTTATCGGGACTTGTAAACGAACCGTATGATGCAGCGTCGCGACGTTGATTATACGGCTGATTCTCTCAAGGAGCGTTTCCAGGTTTGATTCGAGTCGCTTTATGGAAACTGACGGTATTAGGTCTGATGCTTTCGCGGTATATATATATATACGAGTCAGGGGGGGGGGGGGGGTATATGGACCGATTACGCGGCTGCTGTGAATCTCAGCGGGAAATCGCGGCGACAACGTGAACGGCTGCGTCTTATCGTGTTTTCATGTTAATACATCCGAGAATGGTCGTCGCGACGCTTTTCCGCGAACGTAACCGCGCGAAGACGCGTCACGGATGAATCGTTTCTCGCTGGAATAGGTTTTCGCGTTTTAAAGGAATCGTCACTCTCGAGGAGATGCCCGATTCCTCGCGGTGTACCTTACGCTGAGCGTCGCGACGCTTCTGTCGCTCGTTGTAAAACAGTCGTAGCGCCAAGGATTTAACAATCGGTGGCGCGCAGCAGGTCGATGGGAAACTTTTAGATCGTCGCGGAACGGCTTGTTGGATGCGACTCGACGTTTCTCTGCTTTTTCGCGTTTTCTGCGCGATCCATTGGGAATACTATATCAATGTCTGCAAAAAAAAAATAAAAAAAAATGATTTTTTTCACAACTCGAGCTTTCATCGTAAAACCGTCTGGTTAGAACTTTGGGCATACGCTTAAATTTCCACGTTGCAACGTTTGCTTTGATTGAGTTTGTTAATCTTTTTTTTTTTTTTTTTTCTAAAAAATCTAGCTAAACGTACAGAACGCTAATAAGGTGCAGCTTCTGCGTTCCTGAGTTTTATATTCGCTATGTGTTTTATCGCGAAACGTGTACAGAGAGATGACGATGTGTACAGGACGGGAGAGGGCGGGATCGAACTTTATGAAATCCTTTCGCGAACGATGCAAATTGGCATAAAAGCGCAAAGTAAGGGAAAAGTGGGTACTTTGAATGGTGAAAACGTGAAAATCTACGGTATTCGATAAAGTATTCTCCCTCCCTCCCCCCTCTCTCTCTCTCCTACTTTCTCTCGTCGCCTCTTCAGATACTATTCCTCTCGACTCTCAAACGCTGAAATCGGAGTAGTCGCTCCTTTTGGCCGATACTCGGTACACAGTGCCACTCGTATTCCACGTAGAAGCGGTATTCGCGCATAATTTAGCATTAATCTCCCGGCGGGATTTGGTCCATATCTTTACTATAAAAAGAAGAAAATATCACTCGCGGATCCATTTCATCCCCGTGGGATTAAACGTCAGTCAGCTGGCGTCGTTTCACGTTGTATTTCTGAATAGGTTTTTCCTGTATATATATATATACATATATATATATTACATGGACCAAAAGCATCCCGCAGGATTGATTCTGAGAAAAATATTTCGCGACACTCGCGCCTGTTGGAGGGTATATTATTATACGAAATAGGTAAAACAAACTCTTTTTCTTCACTTTCTCCCTTATACTTTTTTATCGTAAAATTTTTCTGTTTCCCTACTTTTCCGATTCTCTGCGAATCCCATCCCTGTACGCCTGGTGGGTTTCTAGCAGCGATCGGCTCTTGAAAGTAATATGTGTGACATTGGTATACCGATATATACATATATATTACATGCAGAGATTAGGGCAGGTTTCTAAATGAGGGCAGATAATGGTCGGAGGAATTTTGTTTTATGCACAATCGAAGCTAGGTCGACTTTATTGCCTCCCACTTAATTACAGATCCAGTTGCCATTCGGCTGGAAAGTTTTAAGTTTCTTAACGAGTCTCAGTCGGTATATCTTGCGCCATGAAAACCAATGGACTTTTTCAGTAGGTATATCTGTATACGTATATCCTTTGAACCATTGTTGCCCTGCGTCGAGGAAAAACATAATAGATCCGCTGAAGTATTTCATTAGAAGAGGAGATAGCTCAGTACCGCCGCCATTTTACCGCTCTAGCGCAATGAAATTCGTAATTAGTTCAGAATAATGGGACACCCTTTATACTATTTTCATTCTAGTATCAGATATCTCTCTCTCCCACCCTCTCCCTCCCTCCCCCCCCTCTCTCTCTCTCTCTCTCTCTTTGTTTTTTTTATCTAAGATTTCTCTATCCATATCTTTTAGCTATTGGGTTTTCTTGAAAAATTCCTCTTTTTTCTCTCTCTCTCTCTCTCTCTCTCTCTCTCTCTCTCTCTCTCTCTCTCTCTCTCTCTCTCTCTCTCTCTCTCTCTCTGCCCCGTAAGAACGTAGCAATCCGGTAGAAGTTTAAACTCTTCCCGTAAACGTACAGCGGTTAAGTGGTACGCGCCGGTAAAGGATCAGACACAAGGATTTACGCTGCTTACACGGGGCGATTAATTCGCCTGGAAGCAGCGATGTTACGTCAAGTATGAACATATCGTAAATTCTTTGCTAGTCGAGCACTGCGTTATCTACCTCTTCTTCGAGAGCTAAACTCTCCGCGGGCGAGAATGCTCGTTGAGAATTTATTGTCGCCGAAGGAGAAGACGGGCCCCGAGCCTTCGAGCGCGCGACAAAAGACAGAATTTACGTATCGGGGGGGCGTCCAATTTACGCACGAGCGTCGCTGCGAAATAAACGAATTCGCAGTACGAATAAAATGCGAAACTTGGAGTAAAAGCTGACATGGAATTTTTCGTACGGGGAAAATTAATTAATAGCGAAACCCTCTTTTAGCGGACCTCGATGCATCGGCTCTTTCCCGTGTAAACGGCATTAAACTTTCTACCTGTGCAAACGCCGTCTGTCGTATCACTCGAAACTCGGCTTTTAAGACCCGCCCGCGAAATTCTTTGCAATTAATTTTATCTTAGCGAAATTGGCTTGTTGACTGTTGTAAAAAGAAATTGCAATTTTTTTTTCTCTGCACGTCGCTTATTTCGTTCGATCGTAACTTTTCATATTTTTTTCATCTGCACGCGAATCGGGATTTTTCAATTTTTTTTGCAATAAATTGGCAATTTTTTTAATTCAATTCAGTACCGTCTCTGACGTTACAGTTCTTAGAGACACTTGCGTCTGACAGTCGCCTCATAGCAAAGCGTAATGGAGTGACTCGTTAGCGACTGTCGTCCTCGTGGAAACTGAGTAATTGAAGGATAATGGTAGAAAGAGGAGCGAATCGTAATTGTCAATTATTCAAAAGAATCGCGTCATTGTTTCGTGCGGTATTCATCAAGGCGCTTTTCTAAGGCAGTCTAGACCTGCGTACCGTGACGTCACTCGAGCGAGTTGTAAAGGTCTGGAATCTGGAATTTAGAGCACGAATGTATTCGCGGTCCGCGGAATTGAACAGTAGAACGAATTTTTTGGTCGTCGCGATTTTTCCACATGGAAACTCGACCGATTGGGATTCGCTCTTGGTAAATTGCTTCGGCTCGCGTCGATTTAATTAAAAGATCGTGTAATCAATTTCTTAATTATTTTTCGCAATACTCGCGCAGCTGAGAGAGAGAGAGAGAAAAAGAAAGAGAAATCCCCTTGAAGCGCCGCCGTTTCTGTTACATCCGTATGTAACACGCACGTGACGTCGATATCTCCCTGTCATATGAATGGTAACCATATGGATTACATATGTGATTATATCGACTCACAGTGACGTCAGTGTAGCAGAATTATCTATTTTACATAACAGTCGAAACGAGTCGTTCGAATCTGCCAATGCGAAAAGAAGAGACAAAAAAATTGCCAGCAGGTACGTCTGTCTCTCTCTCGCTCACGTAAATACCCATAGCTCTGTCTCTCTCGCACTCGCAAGCGGTATAGGGCATTGAAGAAAAAAAAATCTTAAGGTCTCTCGGGCCCTTCTCCGATTGGTCGATCCAATTAGGCAATTTTCGATAATTAATTTGAAAATCTTTTCCTTCACTTTCGCAATAATAAATTTGGCAAATGGCTGCTTTGCGAGAATAATAGCTTGACGAGCTTGATCGATCCGAGCAGCATGACTGTCTGTACATCTCGCGAGTGTCTATACGTAAAGAGCAACGTGTAGACGCTGCGCGTACTGTCTTTACCCGTATAAAATCTTAAGCTCCGTTCACTCCCCTCCCTTTCATCCGTATTACTTCGTTTTCACGTAACACCCATATAAAATCCATCTCTTCCACGCACACGTGGCCTTACTCTACTGACCCTGTCGCGCAAATCGCATTACGATACCGTGCACTTACCCTCGCTGATAACAGTGATTAGTCCGCACATTTTTCATACGAGTCGATGACCCTCGACGCGATTAATTTTTTTTTTTTTTTTTCAATTCCAGTCGCAACTAAGTCAGGTGAAAAAGTAGCGGCGTGTTACCGGTGCGACGGGGAATATACCGGGTAGAAGAAAAAAAAATAAGATTAAAGAATATATTACCATACAATATTATATCCATCTCCAGCCTGTATCCGCGAGGCAGCGCAAATAGCGACGTGCCGATCGCCAATGGATTTTGCCAATCAGATTTTTTTCCTCCCGATTTGCTTCTCTTATTTACGTTCCACGCCGATTATCGTCAGTCTCGATAGATCCTAAGTGGCCCGATGACACTGGCAATTAATTATGCCTCCTATAAGACGCGATCGGCTTCCTCGTCCCATACCTACTGTATAATTAGACTGGCAGTTTACAAGCGCTAAGCATATCAAACGAGAATACGATCCCCGGGGACACTTCCGAGCGTTTCCACGTTATGGAATTGCCTTGGACTTGTAATTTGAAATAAATTTTCTTTAATTTCACTCCCTTTAGCGTATGTAAGGCCGATTGGTCGATTATCTTAAAAATTATTATATCGTTATAATATATAATAATAATAATCGCGAACTAGCTTTCCTTACACCTGCCAATTATTAGGTCGTATCTTACGCGTATCTCTGTGTCTCTCCCTATACCCTATTATACCGACATAGTTCATATCGCAACTCCTCAGCGATACCTACACGATCGCATCCTTCTATCGTTACTTTATGTACTGGGATATACTAAAGGCGCATCCTCATTTGTATACTCGCCATAATTACTCACTGTAACATCGATCACCAGGTAATTGCAACTTTTTTTTTTTTTTTTTTCCTTTCTCGTACAGCATCACTCGAGACAACCCGTCCCATCTTGATATCTCTCGAGCGGTTATCGCGACCGTATCGCCATCTAACTTTTTCGCCATCGCCCCATGGCAGGCTTAATTAATGATAACGCGTACCTTAAAATTCTTCTGTGTGTTTGTATATATATATATATATGTATAGATCTTTACACCGACCATCTACTCCGATCTCAGCCGAAAATTTTCAAACGATCCGTTATCGCCGCTCCCATTCATCCACTCGACCCACCACAAATTCCGACGATCACTCATTCCCTTTATCGCGCATTCCATTCACTCCCAATGTACATTACTTGGGCACAGAAAAGTTTCTGCGGTCTGAGCTCAATCTTAGTTCGAAGAATTTTCCTAATCCCCTCGCGTTATCAGCACTGGATTGTTTATCGAGTCGCGAACTGATTTTTCTTTTTAACGCGTTAATAATTTCACGCGCGTCACCGTCCCTTTTGTCGGACTCGAAGTCAAGTATCGAACTACAAAATTACCCTTTACCTATAAATAATAAAAAAATTGCAATAATCGTCTCCTATTGAGAATCGATTGATCGTATTGAAAAATTTTCGGGAAATTTTTTACGTTCGACCTAATAAATTCGCTCCTCCCGAAACTAACCAATAAGCATTTATCATCGAGTATGGATACTGAAATTTACCTTGACGATATTAAAGTCACGAATTAAATCTTTGATCGATTCCTTCTTTAAACTCGTAGTCGATCGATATAATCGATTATGTAAGAGATCGGACTAGGTATCGACTTTCAAGTGCTTCAGTGCCAAAGGTGTATATATATATATACATGTATCGTGAAGATCGGTTATTAACCACAAGTCAGTCGAGACTTCCTAAATTACCGTAAATTTTAATAAGCGAATGATCGAACGCTCGTCGTTAAAAGATCGGTAAGCCGGTTCTATGAGGATTTCGTGAATGTTGTGTCACGCGTGCCAATGGTTGGTCATTGACAAAAAGAAACTAAAAATAACGACAAGAGTTGCCGGTTAAAGGTTCACGCGTAGCATTGAGTTATTCGCGGCGCGATTACCTCTAATAATTTTAATCCATCAGACCCTCTGTACTTTTAAGCAGCACCGGTAACATTAATTTACCTTATATCCAGTCTGTCGAGGGGTCAACCTGTTATTTATCGTAAAATATGAGGGCTCGTGCCGAGCGAAACGCGGCCTTTATGTAATGGCGCAAAATGAATTACATTCAATCCGGTTGTATAGCGGCGGCTGCTACGGTCGCTCGGAAACGATACCCGTGACTCTCTCGTTATACCTTCGTTTTTTTTTTGTTTTTTTTCTTTTTCCCCGGGAGACTTCGGTTTTACTCGGATTCGCGATACGATAGAGCGTTCACCTATCCCTCCTCTGACTCCTATATTCTACGATCACCCTCTACTATACCCACTTGTCGGTAACTTCCATAATTCATAATTTCTCCTTGGAACGTGTCTGTATTACAGCTTTGCGCTGTTGCTGCGGGTATTTCAATTCTATGCACTTCTGGCTTATATCCTGTGTCTCTTTTGGATTCTGTGTACACGTGAAAGGATTCATGTTCAGGAAGAATTATTTTGGACGCTGTAATTTTTTCAAAATCCTGTTTATCGTATAGACTCGTCGGTTTTGTTTTGTCATTTTTACAATTTTCGAATGAGGGGTATATTTTTTTAATAATCTCTACCTTACCGACATCTCTGTAAGTTCGTTAAATTGGTTCCGTAGCGATGAGCGGATGGTGTGAAAAGTGAATTTTGTATTTTCGAAATACCCCCGTACAGTACGGATCTCTTGGGATTGGCCTCGCGAGCCCGTTTTCCCTTCGTTACTGGGTAAATTAATTAATCCTCATTCGGGATGGTAAAACTGTCAGAAAATAAATCACGCAGCATATGGGCCGTGTGTGCCACTGTATTATACGCAGGTAAACGTAATAGCCAGAAATTAAAGTTTCGATCGATCAGACTGCAGGAACGTGCATAGGAACGGTGTGGCGGTAAGATTAAATTATCGATTGGACATACGTTGAGAATAAAATAAAATTATTTAACTATCAATCATTATTATTATTAATTAATCCAGCAAGTGACCCTCGTCGCCCGAACGAATTGCATTCGAAGTTTGACGTATCTCGGGTAAAGTCGCTAGGCCGACTGCATGTCTTACGGTAGATCCCGCACGTGCATCACGTATGCGCCAGACTGAATTTAGTCGTGTGTGCGAAGTAGCTTGAAAGCTCCGTAAGCGAGTTCACCTATCCAGGCACTTTCTGCGTCGAATAGAACGTAAAAGAAAAATTGAGTCGAGTATTTCCCAAATCTGACATTACGCACATGTGATTCCAGTACGCACAGCTTTATGATCTGGCACACGTGGTACCCGGGATCATCAGGGTACCTCGCACTTGACCCGTACCTGCTACCAAATTCCTGACTCTTTTCGCACCGTGACCGAACTTCGGGCTCGTTCGAACTTTTGAAAATCTTTACGATCCATAAAGGCGCGCGCGCAAGAGTCCGGCAATAAATTCCCTGTACGAGAGCCATTAAAGCTCGTCTCGCAATTCGGATGCGTTATGCCTCGAGACGAACCCTAAAACAAACAGAAAATCTTTGACCGCGTAAAATGGCGCTCAGGTCCTAAGGGCCGAGCCGTCTCGTCTTGGCTTCCTTTCGAGTCATTATGTCCACTTGGGGTCGTTTCATAAATAACCGACGCTACAAACTTTCGACCGCATGTGTGGCCGGACACTGTATATAGCCAACCGTGGAACCGTAATGGACGTCGCGAACAAGATAATTCTTTGCCCGGGCTCGGCACTCGAATTTCCATTAACTGCGGTGCAGTTAAAAAAAAAACTATACACAACCATCACGGTTTTGCTTATTTTACTTCGGGGTTGCTGGTTGCTTATGCGTTTGACGGAGTTTTTTTTTTTTTTTCGAAATTCTCAAACTCCTTGACAAAGCCATTTCATTGGTACAGCTTATTGCTTGCGCCAAATGAAACATTGTTAGTCGACAAATTAATCAGCTTAGTCGCGTAGTGCATTGTCACACGTGTAGCTTTGTAATTATCTTGGCTACGTATGTAGTACGTGTATATATCTATATACAGGATAATAATCATAATGGTTACTGGTATTTATGTATTTAATGCATATACGTACGCAGGAGGCCTTTGCTCGATACAAAGTGGAAAACGTAGCCTCGAAGTAGACTGTGCTTCGTAATGAGCCAGTAATGAGGTATTTAGTATGAGCGACTAGGAACGACAAAAGGGAGCTATTGTGCCGTGCCGAAGCTGTTAGGTCTTGTAACAGTCTGTCGTATAATAGTGTGTATATAATATATATATATATAATGTATATAGGAAGATGCCACGAGATCAAGCAAAGGCTGAGCGTCTCCTCCGAAGGTCTCAGGAAACTCATCAACATCGATTAAGATTATTATTTTCATTTGTCTCCAAGGAAGCGCCAAAGCCGGTCGTTATCGTCTTTCGGAATTCCTCGGGTGGGTCTTTGGTAATTCCTAAAATACTTTTTTTCACGCTGATTTCGAATCAAAATTTTCGAGCTTCCTTCTCGATTATCGTCGATTAAGAAACTCGCGATAATTAACGCTTAATTGCATCGTATCGGCTGATGGATATTCCCATTGGCACTGCTACGTAATATTAGACGTATTAGCGTTGCACGATTGTCGGATATCGATATCGCGAGAATTTTCCGAAAAGTAGTGTCGAATTGCACGCCTTTTTACCCGGTTTCAATTTTTAATCTCGAAATTTGAGTTTACCGTCCAGCCGGCCAGAAGATAAAATTTCATCCGACTGTAAACGAGTCTTTCGAAAATTTTGCTTTTTCTCCTTTGCTCATAAACGTCTGCTCGTTGTCCCTGAAGTCAAGAAGGTTCCAGGCATTACTTTTTCTTTCTTCTGAACATGGAAAAAGGAAAATGGCAGAATTCATATATACGAGGTGGACCGTGAAAATGATCGCTCTGGCGAGAAATCCTCTTGGTCTTCTGGAATAATGATAATTCAGACAACCGAGCTGTGGGAGCATTGGAAAAGCCCAGGGCTTCGTTAAAATGCTAAAGAGCCCGGGTGCTCCGACGGTAAGTACGTTCTAGTGGGAGCTGTCTTCTGTATGTGTGTGTGTATATATATATATTATATATATATACCGTGGGTACAGACCTCGGACGCGGCCCTGTGTCTGGTACATCTAGGTATAAGTACCTACGCGAGAAACTTAATTTATGAAGGTCATGGCGGGTGTCGGTGACATCTATTAATTACGCTGTGACACAGACACATTCGGGCCCCCTCCCCCTCCCCCCTTATGGCCAGGAGGTTCCCTCATTCTTGCGTCGCCCCCCCCTTAATAACGCTCCGTGCCCCCATACCGTCCCCGCCATCAAGTCAGCAACGCCTTTGTGTCACCTATCGTGTATTCAGCATGAAAACCCGTGTCTATTTTGTCCCAAGTTCCCTTGGAGACCCCCCCCCCTCCCCTCCCCCTCCCCCTCCCTCGCTCCCCTAGCCCCCTAATAAATCCCCCCGCCGCCACCACAAACACGTAACCTCACTTTATACATAGCAAACTCATCCTGATTCTTGGAGCTCAGATGAACGCGAATCCCCGCTCAAGGCACTTGTGCCTCTGCGTTAAGGGTGAGTTCACACTGGGTGACTGCAAATTATTGTTGTCGCAAAGCTTCAATGTCTCTTGGCTTGGAATTCACTTTTTTGGACCCTTGTCTCCGGTTCGCTGTTATTTTGCCAGGGCGAATTAGGGTTGTTTGGTGATTCGTGCGCGAACCTCGTACCAGGGTGTGATATCGAGTTGGCAAGAAAGATCACGGGGGTAGAAAAAATTATGATGAACGATCTCTCGGTGTTGGTCCGTAGTCAGATTTTGATTTTTGGAAAAAAATTAATTTTTTTAGACTACCATACCCAACGTGTACCCCCTGCTTCTTTGACACGCGGTACGTATAATCTGACGATACAGTGCGGTATATCCTTTTGACGTAGCGTCGTATCGTCCGTTAGGGTAGTTTGGACTGATAACAGGCGAAATGTACATCAGGGAAATGAGTTCTCTCAAGTTTTGTGCCTCGGCAGATGAAGATTTATAGTCGGCTGAGTCTAGTCGACCGGGATGGAAACTTTGAAGTCGAATATACCGGGCGCTTCTATATCCAGTGGATATTCCAAGGGATTTCGTTGATGCAACCATACCTACCCTATACGTGCATACACACAGGGTAATACGCAAACTATATATCTTACGTGACTCGTGAGCTTTTCAATGCCGTCGTTGTGCATGATACCTAACCTTACCCGAATATATCCTAACACGAATTCTCCTTAGGTATATGAAATTTTGACGGCTAATATATATATATGTATATGTAAGGAAGCATCATTATATGAATATAAGAAAATGATGTGAAGAAATAAAATATACATATATTATGTATGCACAGCATATACGTACTGTATTGCATATATCGTGCACTACCATTCTGGTTCGCTAATTTAATTGATAACAGCTCCCACGTGTCTATCCCGGCAGTGCTATGCATTAAAGTAAATAAATGAATGCATCCCTTGGGACGTGTGAGTGCCCCTTTATTTATTGACACAAGAAAGCGGTCGTGTGCGTCATATATCAGCGTGGTTCCTGCTGGATTCTGCATTTTATTCAAGAATACAAAAAAAAAGAAAGATAAAAATAAAAATTACCCTATTACCGTGCGGCTCTGCGATGCCGTTAAAGAGCCCAAAGTCGTTTCGCCGGCTTAATGATTGGCTGACACGACGATCCCAATTACAGGGACTTCGAAAACACGACGTCAAGTTCACGCTAGGTTAAAACGCTATGCCGCGCAATCGGCAAAGTTATTATTAATCTCGCGAAAATCAAGCAAAAACATCTGGCTTACGTTTGTATTATGAAATGGAGTTGCTTGCCTAATTAATGCGCTTTGGTCAAAGTTATTTGTACAATAGACATATATATATATATCAGTATCATATATATATATACTGATCGGCATCCATACAGGTAGACAGATGAACATCACATATGCGATTATGACGTACGTGACCACGAGTTGTTTGTTATCAATTTTCCTGGATGCAAATCGAATCTGCACTAATTAAGTGTTACGAGCTGCACGTGATAAAGATAATAAAAATCATAAGTGAAAAGGTGCTGGACAATTAATTTTTGTTTGTTTGAAAACTCTACAGCTGCATCTGTGCAATACCTACGTATGCGAGTCGTGCAAGAAACAAATGATGTTCCAGGGGGTGATTATTATTATCATACATGATGGATTAACAATAATAAGAACAGCACGGATAACGATGGTCGTCCATCCGTAAATTCAATCAAGAATACCCGAGCTTAAAATCGGCGCCAACAAGTAGCGTAATAGAAACCGGTCGGAGCCATCGAAAGCGTCTCATGACGGGATGGCGTAATTAATAAATAATTATCCGATAGTAACGGAAGCAATTTCCAGGCCGAGACATTTTTACCCGTAAGCACTGCTGGAGCGTGCTTCTTGCCTGGCACGTAGCACTTGGTCTCTCTGTCTCTTTCTCTCTCCTTTTCTCTCTCACTCTTGTGCTGCAAATATGTACTACGTGCGTATACTGTGTATTTATATATATATATGTGTGTGTATGTGTGTATATATATATATATATTACTAGCATCCAGTGCTAGTGCACAGTGCAACGCAGCTGAGCACTGTTACCCTTGCAGTCGGTTGAGGTATGCACTCTCTATATTTACTCAGTAATTAACTGCGTTATGCATATATATGCATGTTACGCCGTGGAACTCTCGTTCAATGAATTGTAATCATAAAACCCAGTCCATACGGTATTACGTGCTCATAGGTAGGGACGTTTGTCCCTAACTAACCTTGCAATGCCACTGCAACGTCTCGGTAACTGCATGTGGGTGCATATATGTTTGTGTGTATACATATATATATATATATATATGGTATAGGTAGTAACTGGTCGCACATAGCTTAAAGCGCATAGCGCATACACGCGACAATCATCAGCCTACGACGCATTTGTTACTTTTGTAGTTGCCTTCGCGTTAAGCACTGAAATCAACACCTGCGAGCTTCCAAGGAAGCGAGCGGGGGCTTTACGAGCGTAAGAAATTCGTAGCGAACGCCCGTCGCTTGCTTCTATTGTAAATTGCCCTTAGTCGCGCGATACCACCGTGCCACTTGCTGCCGTATATACTGTATATGTGTATATATATTTGTGTGCGCCCGCGTGTGTTTATATGCCGTCGCGACGCTCTCGAAGACCGCGAGAGCTCTACCTAGAAATGCACCTTAACGACTTCTATGCTATCGTATTTCGAGAAGTATCATTGCTCCTTATCCCGCCAACGTTGCTTCTGAAAACCCGGCTTTACGGTGTGTGTGGCTGCGGGTAGAGGCATTGGAGAAATCGTCGTTCGGTATATCTATAGCTATGTACGAATTAAATCGACACATCTTTATACCTATATATGCATTTATAATCATGGATACAGCCGTGCTTTTTTTTTGTTTTAGGGGTGGAAACAAATTTTTTTTTTTTTCATATTGCAATTATTACGGAAAATTCGAAAGTTTTACCGATGAAATTTTTTTTTTTCACGAGCGTCACTTCCCTCGCGCAACGATGGTTCGAAATAAAATTACGTGAACGGAATCGAATCAGGGGATGTAAATAAAATCGCTCCTCGTCCCAGGGGATCGATGTTCTCGAACTACTACCCCTTTTCCGGCGTGACCCGCTAATTAAAATTTAATCCTCGGGATGAAGCGGTGTCCTGAAAAGTGAAGGTCGCAAGGGTCGTCCAGGGTCTTCGAACGGGGATGAAAGGGCGACGCCAAGAAGAAGGGGTGGTTTGTACAGTGCCCTCTTGTATCTTTCCCGAGGGATGCTAACTCTCTGGTTTAAGGGTTGAAATTGTTAACGAGCTACGGGCTGAGGGACACTGCCGGAATACCGTAATTATCATCTCGTTGACAATTAACTATTACTCCTGTGATTAACTCCGGTATAATTTATGCTATTCGTCCCGTACAGGTGTAACAGGGCGAGGCTCTTTCAATTATGCATATGCGAAAGGGATGTACTTTAATTTTTTTTTTCCGGCCCTTGGTGCGTCTTAGACAATGCTTGGTCTCTTTAAAAAAAAAAAAAAAAGTCAAGCTACGTATTCCAGGTAATTCGTATCATGGCAAGAGAAGGCAGCAGCCTCGCGCGTATTTGCTCGTACGGTTAAGAATTACAAGTCGCTCCGGGAGACAGGTTGTTCCACTAATGGGCCTGCGCGTTGCTGGGTGATTTATTTAAAAGCGTACTCTTGAGAGAATAGCCTATGCCTGCGAGTCAGCCGAGCTCTCGTACGTACATGGAAATCAGCCTTAACGCCCCACCTACGATTCGAAGGTGCGCTAGACAGTTGGATGAGTCTTACGAGGATCGGGTGAGAATTTTTTTTGGATTAATGCAATGAAAAAAATAATATCGAAAATATTCATTGACATTATATAGACTGTTAAAAAAAAATGTGTTGCTTTTAGTTTTCATGAAATTATTTGTTCACCCTATATGCACGTATTAAATTCCATCAGGTTTTCCCTATCGTCCGTGTACCAATTCAGTCGTCTCGTATCTCGACGCAGCCGGTACCTGGCGAATGGGCTGCGGTTACGAAATCTATAGTGAACAGTTTGCCTAGAAGCTGCGACCGTTAGTCGATCGGTACCGATCGTTTGGCAAACAGAATCCCGAATACGGTGGTGCCGAAGGGTTGGAACGGATTGGGGATGAAAGTCCGAAGATACGGATGGTGCATATAGGCAGAGTATATATGTATACTGGGTGTATGATATTACGTAAGTAAAACAGTGGCTCCTGGGTTAACTCGGTACTGACTGTTTCGAACTTGTTAGAACGATTCTCGGTACCTACACTGAAACCAGTTTACGTTATCCTTGGTCAACCGATCCCTGCGCGTTGAAGATACGGGAACTTTGGATAAATTTCGAACGGTCCTATTTAAAAAAAAAAATTTTTTTTCTTTCACACTTTGAACCTGTTTGCTGTTTTTTTCTTCTCTGTGTGACAATAATTGAGAACAATCAGCTGCACGTGGCGATAGGAGGAAATCGTCTTGCCGAGTCTGCATGGCTTTAACGTACGGTCATATAATTTAGTGCTTTTTATTAGTGTACTAATTACATACGAGTAGTGCGCCGTCGGGATAATTTAGAGAATAAAAGCTCGGGGTAGTCGGAGGGAAGAGGGGGGGGGGGCGGCAAACAGCGTCGGGAAATAATTTATTCTTTCATTTCATTTCTTTGCTCGCTCAGCCTCGCGCGAAGCTCTTGCCTCTGTTTATAAGTCTGGCCGCTACCAGAGCGAAGATTAAAACGGTCCAGGATAATGAGAACTGTGTGTTGGTATATGGGACAGAATTCTTCCCCTCCTCTGTGCCATCCCCCCCTCCCTTTGCTCTTTTCCACTTTCCCTCTTGTACCTTTCTTCTTTCAATTCTCATTCCTACCTTTACTCTCTACGTGCTATTCATCTTCCGTTCTGCAGATGCACCCCCCTCCTCACTCTTTTCGTTTTAATTTTCTCAGACTCTGCGTACCTTCAGCCCCCCCCCCTCCCCCTCTTAAATTTCTTGAAATTACGTTATTTCAGCTAAATATATTTTTTATTCGAAAATTAATTTTTTTGATTTTTGGGTCTTCGGCCGAAATTTTACTGGCGATAATAGAATGCACGCGCGTCGAATGGCACCGCGTGATAAAATCGGAAATCCGAGTTTAATTTTACGTCTGACGATTGTCAGAGCCACGAAACCCAGAGAAGGGTGATCGATGGTTCGGCCAATAATGAAATTCGGCGGCGACATAATAAAATGCAAATGTCTAACGGGTAGGAAATATCCCGTGGGACAGGGTTGTGCCTGAGCATTAAGTCACATTGACGAGCAGATGGTATAGGAACTCTCCTACAGGAGATATACGATAAACGTTGGCGGAAAATTCGAATTTAAATAAATTTCCCCATGAAAGCGGAACCGGCACGATCGGTCCCGTAACTTTCTATGGGGATGATAAATCGCAGTTATTGGGATGCGACACAACTGACATCCAACTACGACAATATAGAGGTAACCCATATAGATTTTACATCGGATAAGGATATACCAGTTTATTTTTTTTGTCACTTCCCATTCCAGACTTCCTTAACGGCTGATCCACTTCCGTTCCGTCATTCTGACAGCCCAATACCCACTTTCGGATGATCCTCGAGGCTCCGAGACTAGGAATTCCGGGTTACCGGAAGACGCTAATCTGACCTAACATAGTCCGACCCATGAACCGTAGGACCTCGTACAGACAAAAAAGCGTCAGTATCTATTCCCGGTACCGGAAGTGGCCTGTGGACGCAGCCACCGACTCGGAGTCTCAAAAACGTAAGATTCGACGTCCGACAGCCAAAAAATTCAAGTTCAACCGAAGGATGCACGTGTCGCTGAAAGCAAAGATAATGCCGAACACGAAAGTGCACCTTTAACTCCGTTCGTAATCTTGATTATTAATGACTGTCTGTCGTTACGCTCGTAGGCCGCATCCATTTACATTACGTATTGCACCGGCAATTCACGTCCAGAGGCGCAAACTTAAATAGTCCTAATGGCCTCGTAATTAAACTGGCGATTAAACCAGGATCCTAGGCCAGACTTACTTAACGGTGATATTCGGTCTGCGAGTTTTCACCTAGCGGTGAGAACTGGTACTACTCGAGTCGCGATGATCAACGGTTAACCTCGACTTTACGCTTGGACGTTATCGTCTCTTTTTTAATCTCTCGTGCAAATTACATTATTATTCTTGGGTCGACTTTATTGGCCGCGCGAGGATAAAAACAAAATTTCTTAATTATCAACGTCTGCAATTATCGTATCCGTTAAAGCTTCTTCTGCGGACGTCGGACCTTGACGTTTGACACTTCCGGTTCGACGGGATCGCATCTGGTCTTCTCGTTAAATCGCGGAAATCCGTTGTGACTCGTGCGACTCGGGTACGTTTTACTTTTCCTTTTCGTCGTTCGTGTTTTGCGACACCCTGTAGATACTCCGCGTGAGCCATAAATAATTCATGGCGTACACATCGCGTCGCGTTAACATGAAATATGGATCGAAATCGCGAGGAGACTCCGACGAGGCTGAAAACTGAAGCCGAGTCGAAGGGGAGACTTGTCTTTTTAAAAATGCATTTTTTTTTTGTTCACCTTCATTTTTTCACATCGTCTTTCCACTCACTTTTCCTATAACCCTTTTCAAGCTTGAGCCAACGCCGATGGCTGCCGTTGTAGTAATTTTCTTCCGTGTGAACGTTACTAGGATTTTTTTATAGGTACACAGTGAACTTCCGGTAGACTGTCTTGATTAGGAAAATTTTTATGCTCCAAGCATGTGGCCTTAATATATATATATATATATATATATATATATATATATATATATATATATAAAAAATATATAACTGATACACACTAATT
>JASANN010000265.1:62778-74315 GCA_031762395.1 Calameuta pygmaea | reverse complement strand
TATATATATATATATATATATATATATATATATATATATATATATATATTTATTAAATTTGTATAGTCTCTTAGACATAATAAAATAAATACTCGCGAAAATAAATACAAGTTCGTCCAGAATCTGATCAGGACGATCTTAATCCGTTGAAATTCCCCAGGATCTCCTGACGTCCTTTCATTTCACTTCGTGAGATTTCGGACGCAATTACGTGATCGAACGTGAATATCATTAACCATTGATCACTCGATTCCAAATTCCAGTTCTCTCAATTGGAACAAAGTTTAGGTAACAGGAAAGCTAAATAGCCCTTATAGAAAACAAAAAAAAAATGGTTCATCTTGATTCACAGTCCTGCCACGCTGTTCGCCCAAACCGATGCTGCTTCTATATTAATGACCGTCGCCGATCGCCGCTGACGTTACGGTAGCGCGTTGTGACGCGAGTCAAAGACAAGATCTGACGCTGCAACGCCAACGCCAAGAAAACCAGTCCGTGCTGCTTTTCGTACTCGGGAAAACCAATACCCCGTGGCAAACTTATAACGCGGCACGCGATAAAAACTTTTCGCCAGCCTTAAGCCGCGCATCGCAACGGTACCGTAAAGCTTCTCTATCTCGGCCAGTCGGAAGCTTCTTTTACCGCTAAAGCCCTCAACAGGATTAGATCGAGTGGTGCCCGATGAAATTCGAAACTAACTGAATCGAGTTCTCCCGGCAGGAAATCCTGCCGGACATACAGCGCCATCTGCTATCACTATCCCGAACCTCAGTCCGTGGTGGAAATGAATAAAAGTTTGAAAAAAAAAAAAAAACAAATTAAATCCAACCAATAAGACATTACGTTAGTTTCGATATATCCATTAGTTTCTATCTCTTTCGCCCAAGATTTCATCCATTTCCGGTCCAGCGTTCTTAATCTCAAATTTAATAAATCAAACTGACGTTACCTACCTAATATATCGACTCTTTACACATGCCTCACCCTATATATGTATACACACAGTCAAACATATACAGTTCGCTGTATCAACGATTCTCCCAGCCACAGACTCGTTATCCGCTAAGACGAAGAGAACGATGATTTTCCAAGAAATCTTTTACCAAGTGGATCGTACCCTGAATCACTACAGGATTGCAGGTACATGCAGCATCCAGCATCCGCTAAAGTGACGGCTGGAAAGTAGAAGGAGGTAATCTAACAGTGTTTCTCTCGGTGTTACAGAGCAACGGATAATTGGTTCTAATAGGCGTCTTGGGGACGACTACCCGTTACCTTACGTGTCTCTTCGCCTCTCCTCCTCCGGTTCCCTCTTTCTTTGCCACCCTGTTGTCCCGCGGGACCCCTGGGACTTCCCACTACTAGGTGCCTTCGCGTCCTCGTGCTTCCCGTAATGGAATAGACGTTTCGTTACGTTCCCGTTGACTATTGGCAATCCCGAGCATTCCGGTTGCCATTGAAAAAAGGATCTCGGCCCAGTCGGCCAACGTCATTGCCAACGCGATAGATGAAACGGCCATCAATTACCATTTGCGACGTTCACCACTTCGATAAAGACCACTTGACGCTTTTAAAACTTTAACGCTATGTATATGTATACACGCGTCATTAACGTATCGAATAACGTTACGGGTTATCGTATCTTGCTTGGTATTATAATTAATCGTCTTGCACGCGCTGCACTGTGTTATCGCGTCACTTGGGAATATCTCGAGTTATCACGCAGGACCATTGAAATTTATCAGACACGCTTGTTGCGCCATCCTGGTTAAATGACTGTTTCGAAATTCTCTGATTGATTTATGATTGATTCTCTCCCATATATATATAATATTAAAAAGTCGTTGCGGCCCTGCAAAATAGTACCATATTCCTGCGCGTTATCGTTACGTCGTAAACTTCATACACGGAGGCCTATATTTTTTTATTTTACTCTGCTAAAATATGTATCTTATACCAGTTCCGTGTGTATTCTAGACGCTTACTATTCCTACTTTGAGTTTTACGGGCTTCCCTTTTTTCCGCCCTCCTCTCCCCCCCCCCCCCTTTATTATTAATAACCCCTTCCTTTATGGGATACAATAGAGTTATAAAGGATATTATCATTTACGGCGTTGAAAGTGTCTCGTCGTTTCATTGCCGCGCCCAATCCTTTGTTAAAAATGAAGAAGATATTCGTATGAAAAATTCAAATAATTTTACACCCTGTATATATCGATACGTCTACCCTAAAGTATCTTTACCGGCACAGCGCCTGAACTTGCACGTAACGCCTAAGCCATAGGACGCAATAGGCGTAACGCGAAAGAAGATGCCGGTATCTCTAGTCAAGATAAGATTAACGGTCTCGTTACAGAATAGACATTTGACGATCGATTCGTTATCCCAGGTTCTCGTATGGGAGTTTGCAAAACATTCGCGGCACTTCGCACGCTATAAATTCGCGTCAGCCATCGCTGTACCCGAAGATCGTTCTAAGGCAGAGGGAATCGGTGCCGAAGCTGTTACGACTAACACGAAGACAGGCGGGGGCTGCCTAAACTCCTGCCTATTGCTCTAATTCCGCAAGCACACGGGTAGACGCGCTGTTCACGTAGTCGTGCGGTTATAAAGGTTAGGTCTGATTTTCATGAAAATAATTGTATCAAGGGTTTTAGGTACTTTTGATTTTATTTTGACGACGCGCGCGGTACTCTGGCTGCTGGTCGGTTGGGAGCGGAAATTCTCTTTTTTTTTTTTTTTTTAACTAATTTTCTATTCATCCTCAAAGTGGAAGTCCAAGCGTCCTTGTCGCCGGAGGTTAATTTAATTTCCTTGATAAACGTAATAACGTTTCGCAGCGAGTAGAAACGTTTTCCAAGGTGGGCGAAAGGCTTTCGTGCAGCCTCTGGGCATCTGGTGTCCGCTGGACCATGTTGGACGGTTGTCATCTGGTCAAAGGAAGGCGTTGCTCGGCCTTGGATGAATTTACTATAGTGTGTGTATATATTTTTGTCGTCCACGCTCGAATTGATTGTACCGGTCCATTTGTAAGGGATGAGACTAGTAGAACGTATATGGGATTTATATTTTCTGTGGTTATCATTAGAGAATATATTTACTTTTTGTATTTGTATTTGTTGTGTTGTATATAGGTGATGTATTTATTTTATTGTTTGAGCATATATATATATATATATATATATATATATATATATATATGAGATTTTATAACTTCAATAGAGATGAGGTCCGGAAAATGAGATGTTCCGGTATCTTGTTCGATAACCGGAAGTGATGGACACCAATGTACCAATATAGATGGAGACTATGGAGAACGTATTTATCTTGATCCAGGGACGCAGAGCGTATGGAAAATAAAGAATAACTCTGTTATTACGGCTCTATCCGTTAGTTGATCATCATTAGAGAGCATCGGGTATTCGTAGGTTTCTCACAGAGGCCGCCCGTCCGTCACGGCGCCACTATCGCTCACGTAGCAACAAGCCGTTTCTCTTAATGCTCGAGCAAATCGTTGGGCTTTGTCGGGATTGCCGACATTGGCATAGCCCATTTCCGTAATAAGGTTTGAAAGTCTTTTTTTTTTTTTTTAAATAGTTATTAGCCCGCGATTCACTTTCTCCTCTCGCTACGAACAGACCATGTTGCGATTATAAAAATTCTTTAAAATGAACCTTGAACGAAATTGGGACGCGAATAAATAAATAAATAAAAAAAAATCAATGCAAATTCCATATAATTTGAATCGACTCGAGTCATTGAAATAGACTTGAGTCAATATTCTATTGCTCGGTTGTCGTGTTCTCTGCTCCTCTTGTAGTCTCGATTGAGCAAATAGAAAGTCGCCTTTAGAAATCTGTACGTTATTGCCATTTTTTTTTCGACTTAGATTCGATCATTTTTCTCCTGAAAAGTAACGATTTTATTTTTCAATCGCTTACACGCTCAAGTTCCTGTCGCTCGTTAAGGATCATCCTTACGAATGGTGTTGATCTCTATGGCCTTGAGATTACCAATGAATTTTCAATGAACTTCGATATTTATTATCCCGATTAAGTTATCTCTTTACGTATACGTATATATATATATATATACACTTTTTACCAATTATTTCCCATTGATTAACCAGGAATCTAATCTCTTAATTTATACTCGCGTATAATCGGACGACGATTTAAGAAAGTCGACGTTACATGAAAATGGTCGATTTGTCCTGGGGAAAAAAAAAAAACAAAGTATCTCCACTGGTCACCTTTTAACGGGATATGAAAGAAGTTCAAGGCTGACACGTAGAAATAATAATTATCCGAAGGTCCCTGAAAATTGAATTAGCAGATGGTCGTGTCTTGCGAACGTCTTACGATTTGGCTCTCGAGGTCCGGACGACCCTTGATGTACAGAAGAAAGACAAAAAATGAGATGAGGCTGTACGAGTAGGGGACGAGAAGGGATGTCGTCAAATTCATAAATCATGGACCATAAGACCAGGACTGATCCTCCGTGACTCTAGCGACGGCCACGTCAATCCGTAATTTCGCGTGTCCTCTACGATCTATCTCTAAGTTGTTTTTTTTCTTTCTCTATTCAATTTTCACCCTTCCTCAAATTGTCTTATTCATCAAGCTTCGTTCCCATGCTCGTACTCCTGTACCCCGTTACGAGTGTAACAAGCTCGTTCGCACCGTTATGAAAACACGGCTTGAGCCTGCAAAGAAAACAATTAACCCTGAAAGTGATATTTATGAGGAGACCCGAGCCTTAATTATCGACGGGGTGTAGCGCGGGAAAATTCAAATACACAGAGAGCGATGATTAACCGTTAGTAAAAGCAAAGAAGGCGAATCCGCCCGTAATAGTGTAAGATAAGAAGCTCGAGAAAAAGAAAAAGAAAAATGATAAACAAACCCGGAAGGTAATAGCGTCTGAAAATTGTATTTATTTTCTTAATAAAAACGACGCTTGGAATTTCATTCCTTGGCACACGTGAGCGAACCAGTATTTAATCGAATTACGAGGCTGAAAATGATGTTGTTTAATTGGCCGTCGGTTACGCGTAAGATCAAGAAAAACGAGCAACGTAATATCTCACAGAGAGAGAGAGAAGCATAGACATACCCATAACGTGTAATATAACTATAAGCCAAGAAAATAAATCCTACAGCATTTATAGGTTACCCACGAGAACGTATCATAAACTTATTACTTTATATTTCCACGCTTATAATTTATTGGCATTTTTTACAAAAGCCTCTTTTGGACGTCCGAAAGTGACTTTTTCGAAATTCACCAGCAATCAATCCTCTTAAATCGCGCACCGACTTCCAGCTGTTCGGCTACTCGCCTGCAAAGTAATCGCAATGCATTCTGGTATCACTCGATTATATTTCTTTCGTCCTGCACGTACGTAAGCGTCCGCCACTCTTGCGCACCGACTGCATCCTGTCGACGTTCTTAGCTACTCTCTGATATCCGTCCAGACAGTCTATATGTATATCCACGTGATGGAATTCAAGAAAGCGGCACCCGTCGGCTCACTTTAAACTACACGAAAATTACTGTCTTCGCGTTTCCTAGCTCGAGTCACGATTACGCTTGCCGGACAGGCGCAGGAGTTTGGTATGGTATTTTGGTGAGAAAAAATTTGCTAATTAAAAGTCTTTATTTTATTCGTCACCACTGGGAATGTGGTTAATGAAGCTGCAAGGGGTCAGCTTCAATTTATATTTGATATCAAATTGTGCCGTTCGGGGAACGGTGCTTATTGAATACACATTTCGTGGAATTCTATTAATTGTTACTTTGGTATTGTTAACGCTGAATAATATTTTTTTATTTCATTAATTAGTTGCTATGCTTATTTATATGTATGTACGACGCGTTGTATGGCAGTGCCGATAGATGGCGTCGGGACACTCTTGTTCGCGCGGTTAAAGATTAATAGAGCTCAGGCTACAGGAGAAGCTATCCATAGGGCTAATAAAAAGATAGGTGAAAAGAAAGAGCAAGACAAAAATCGACACCGTGAACGCAGACTCGCATAATACTCTCTTGGAGATTAATGTATGGATCAGTAACTAGATAGGTTTGTCGTAGTCGTTTTTTTTTCTTTTTTCTTGGATTACTGTATATATGCAGATGTGAATTTCATCGATACGGAGTCCACGATCAACCGTGTTTGATTGATAGCATGAAGGAGCCGATGATAATAGGCGTCTCATTTTATCGGTCCTGCATGAAGCGCGGTTTAATTAAAACAATAAAGTTCTTATACGACGGGAGGCAAGAAAAACCGGGGGGGCCGACTACTCGTGGCCCGTGATTGATGGATACGTCACTGGATGAATAATAGTCCTGGCCGACTGCGATGGAAACAAGCCACGAGTCAGGAAACGTGCGTCTAATTGTATTTTTCTATTTTTTTTGCTACCCCCTCCACTCCCCCCCCCCCCCCATTCTCCTTTCCGCAATTTCCCTCTATTTCCTTTTCTTTACTCCTCGTCTCCTCACGTCCTCTTTGTCACTGCGAGTCAACCGCTGACCTTTGTGAACCTGGCACCGGACTTGAAAATATTTTAATTTTCAAAAAAAAAACGGGACGATTTTACGCCATTTTGAGCTATTTGCGCCACTTTGATTTTCGTTTGTAGCCCAAAGGGTACGGAGGTACAGGAGGATATTCAAAATTCGTCAAGAGGGTAACTCCGTCATTTTTTTTTGAGCTAGCTCAAATCTGCAAACGGGAACTTATTCGGAATCGTTTGTATCCGTTTTTTTTTACCATTTTTCATTTCGTTTGTACCCCCATGACGGAATTTATCCTCTTAGGGAATTTATAATTTCCTTCTGTATTCCGTACCCATTGAGATACGAACGAAATGAAAAGTGGTACAATCGGTTATAAACAGTTCTAAATACGTCCCTGAAAACTGAATTTAATTTACTAAATGTCGGGTGCTAGCGGTTTTTTGAGGCCCTCCGTAATTCCAAACTCTTTGAGTTACAAACAAAAATCAAAGTGGTACAAAGAGGTGCAAACGGGGCAAAATCGGGTTTTCACGTGAACGACGAGACGTTCGTCGTACTTTATTGGAGATTTATGAAAAGGGGCCGTGTACCGCCTGAAGTATGCCGTTTAATCGTAACGAAGCGAAGTACCAATTGATTTTGGATGAAAGACGAATAGAAGCAAGGGGCCATAGAAAGAAATAAGTTGGCGACGTGACCTTTTTGAAAATTTTACCAAAAAATAAATTAATAATTTTCTCCCGGCGAGCAAGCGCGAAAAGGATCTCTTATTGAAATTAACAGCGGCGCAATGGTACTTGAATAAATTCAACGAATTTACGTGTAATTAATGAAGCCGTAGAATGAGCTTCTTTAGAGTGTCAGCCTTCTTCCACGTAACTCTGAGCTGTTATTTCTCCTTCCCTTTATTCCGTGTATCAAAGCTTCTCGAATACCCGTTCGCCATTTGTTTCGACCAAGTTTTACCTAAGGGGAAAACCAGCGCCTCCGCACTGAAGAAACTCATTTCCATTCAGATCTTTTCTATATAGGGCAGATAGAGAGAAAGGGTGGTGGGTGGTGGGTGGGGGGTGGGAGGGGTAGAAGAAAGAGTCTCCTTCGTTTCACAGAAAGCTCTAAAAGTTCAATTCCCGCATTATCCATGAAATTGATGATTTTATCGTAGGAGCATCGTTTACTTATTTAAACAAAAAAAAAATTATTCAAACACCAAAAAATAATGCTGTCCAGCACCGACAAATAAATTTTTTTTTTTTTCGTATGTTTTTCTTACGACGAATATACCATGAGTAATATACGCGTAATATATATGTATATATTTTTGACCATTTTTTTTTTTTTTTCAAAAATATTCTCAAAGTTATGGTATATATTGTACTTATTTTCGCATGTGGACGAGACTTAAAAATATATATATATATATATATATATATATATAACAAAGTTGTATATTTCCATGACGAGAGCAACTTGTCGAGAAACTCTTTAGAAAGTAACGTACGTTGTGATCCAGCGACTCGAAAGCAATTCCGTCCTCCATTCGATCCTCGACGAATTGAAAACTGAGAACCTTTATGCCTATTTGATGTCTGGCGCGATCGCGCTACGGCAAAGTGTCGCCGCGACGCCTGACGTCGGCTCTACTTTTTCACGCGCAAACCTAACCCCAGTCTGTTTCTACCTCTGCACCGTTTGTACATAAGTTACCTGCTATGTGTACATATATACAAAAAGGTCTATGGATAGAATTTACTGAACGAATCGAAAAAGAGTCAAAAGACTTGTTTTCGTAAATTCTATTTAAAATTTTCGATCAATCTTCCACTCTGTGTCACATTGAACTTTCCTCTGCGACGTGGATTTGGGAATTTTCAAAAAAAAAAATAATAATAAAAAATTCCAAAATTACAATTTTCGTGTTATCTCGATATTGATAATAAACGATGTTAATTGATTTCCTCGTAAGGCTCTGACAGTTTAATTGAAATTGTGCGTATGATTAATGTCACTTGACGGAAACACGAGTTACCCATGGCTAAGCTACACGGCGTAGATAAGCATACTTGAAACTTGTGTTCTCGAGTTATCTTAGACGTTACAGCTACATAAATATATAATGTGTATACGAAAGCCATGAAAAGCGATTTAAACGTGTAATAAGCACGCACAAGATCAAAAGGATCTATAGAAACTCTGATAACCAAATACCAAAATATCTCCGCCTTCTGTGCCCGTACAGTGATGTGCTTGGCAAAAGCAAAATCCACTGCGCGAAAACTCGCGCAACCAGCCCGCTGGATGTATTAAACGTTCAAACAGTAAATTCTCTCCTGTCCACACAGCGCGCGGCCACGTAATTACGTGGAGCCTGAAGTTAAGCACACTTGAGGTTTCCACCGATTGGCTTCAGATATTAGATACATTTGTCACGGTCTAGCACCCATGAGCTAAGATCACGAAACTCTAATAAAATAAACGCATACAGCTATGTGCTCATAAGCATAATAAAGAAAAAGACAACAGTCAACAATTTTTTTTTTTTGGAAATTTACCTGAGACAAAAATTGCATAGTAAAAATATTTCGAGCACGAGGTAAATTGAGATTTGGAATTTTAAAGAAAAAACAAAAAAACATCTTTAATTATTCTTAGGTTAATTAGGAATCGTATTAAGGTATATCGGTCAGGCTATGGGTATAGAAATTATATGTGCATCGATGAAATTTTGATTAAATGAAATTCTGACGATCAGCTTGATACGTACAACAGCATACGTAGGTACGAGCATATATATGCAGCTATGGTGTCCTAATTAAAGCTCGGATTAATTCACGTCCGCTCATTCGACCGAAGTCAAATTAAAGCGGAAACGATCTTCGTGAATGGCATTAAACGTTCCTGCGGCGTGAAACACTTGGCGAGGGACGTTGGGATTTATATCTACGTGTATATATATATATATATATATAAAAATTTGTCAAATATATATATATATATAGCAAGAGAGGACTTAGAACAATTCTTATCGTTATCCACAGCATCTTCCTACAGACGATCCCCTTATCGTCCAAGCGTCAAGCAATTCGTCAAACTCCTTTATGCATCCATTTCACTTCCACTGTGCATATACTGTACACATACTATACCTATATTTACCTTTCCTACCTATCTCTACAGAATACCTAATACCTATCAGTATCCCCCGTGTTCGCAGACCGGAAGCTAAACGGATTATGACAGATAGCTTCCCGTCACGTTGTTTACCTAGATCTCGTTATTAGACCAGCCCCATTTTTCTTGGCGCATTATAATACCTCGTCTCGTTCCCTATGAATAATTTTCACGTAAACGGCAACCGCGCGAGGTCTAACTCGCGAACGTGCCGTTTTTCGTTGATAAAATGTTAATTTATTTTAAGGAATTGATTTGAATTTTGGAAATTTTTTTTTCTTTTTTTTCTTTCGAAAAAATAAATTTCCTATCGTCTCACGCGATTCAACCCCCCCATTCGCCACGCGACTTTGAAACCACGCATACGTCAGTGAGGCGCGATACGTTATTACAGTAATTATAATTACCACGAGCCTCGTAGCACACGGCCACGGTAAATCGTAACGAAGATTTAGATTGCGGATAGGGATAGGACATTAAGTTGAGTAATAGTCGAGTAACGTACTAGTCATTACCAGTGCTTCTCTCCCTCTCGCTCTTTATACAGGACGTGCACTATTTTCTCATCCATCTTCCTTCCTTCTCTCTCTCATAAGCTCCGCCTAAACTTTTCTCTCTTGCTTTTATCGCCATCGACAATATCCCATACGTCGACATACGGGAAGTCGTAGAAACCGGAAACGACCTGGTCCGAGGATTCATTCCTTACCCTTATCTATCGCGGTCGATTACAGAGACTTTGGATCGAATTGAAGAAAAATGTATTTAAAAAAAAAAAAAACCGTAGAAAATATCCCTTTAAATGTCGACGTCCGCGATCGGTCAGACCGCACAGGGTAAACATCGAAATCCAATGTAAAAGGAAGGTGCAGCTTTTCACGGCGGCGGCTTCGTGCCAAAGATATTTTCGCCGAGTTTCAAAGTTTCCTTTGGCTGCGCTGCAGAACGCTCGAGGGTTTCGCGGAACCAACACAAATCTGGCAGCACTTGCACGGAAACTTTGGACAATTTCCGAGAGTTTGGCGGGTTGATGAGCGTCGCGGAACACGAGAGGGTGAAAATTCGAGGTTTTCGGGCTTCGGGCTGCTGGTGGAGGTTTTGGTGGGGCGAGGGGAGGAGGGGAGCTTTCCCGGATTCTACGTAGTAGCAATGGCCCTGGCATACCTCCTGGGGTAAACTATGCGTGTAATATGCCGGATTATTTTACTCCAGGCTTCTCTAACCGAGACCTGAAGCTCCTTCCGGCCGATGCTGAGACTTGACGCCATCTTCAGAACTTTAACCTCAATTTCACGTTGGTACGTTGCTAATTGTCTCTGTCTGGTTAAGCATTGAATTTCTCTGTTTATGTATCCCAGTTTTCAGATATCAATTCGTCTCACGGTTGCGAACGTGATAAGAAAGTCGTAGCTACGCTTACGAAGCGCCTAATCTGTATCAGTGGGATGTTTATGGTGGTTGTATTTTTTTTTTTTCATTTTCACTCACGTTTCCAGATATGTGAATTTGCTTTTGTTTATCTTGTACCAAGATAATGTGTTATTAAACCTTAAATATTATATGATATTGTTAAACCTCAAGTTAGTATGTATATACCGTAACTAGGGTTTAATAATAATCCTAAAGCTGCATTCACAGTACAGTCCCTAGATACATGTCCTGAAACCTAGGACGGAAATATCCTAAATGTTCTAAGCACTGTGCAATAATCCTGCGAGTCCTGAGGAAGCGATTAAATTCGCACGGATCTTTAGGAACTTTCTAAGCACTCTCTCTCTCTCTCTCTCTCTCTCTCTCTCTCTCTCTCTCTCTCTCTCTCTCTCTCTCTCTCTCTCTCTCTC
>JASANN010000265.1:19688-56358 GCA_031762395.1 Calameuta pygmaea | reverse complement strand
CGCGCGCCCCCCCCCCCCCCCAAAAACTCGGTGGCCTAGAATTTACATGAACCATAATTCATTTCATTGCCGATAAATAACGCTAATGACAGTTGAATGGCTGGGAAGGAGAGAACAGCGGCCAACAAGGGCAGCCGCGTACAATTCCTGGCTCGTGTCTTGAGCAGAATACCGAACATTCACCATTTGGCCGCATCCTCAATTAGACGTAGAAGATCAATGCGGACGGATCAGTTGAATTTCTATGGGTATAAATATTCCACAACGAGAGCCGTCAGGTAGCGCGAGGATGCGTGAAAGCAAATAAGCAAGATAAAAATATCAAAGTCATATACAAAAAAGAGTAAGAAAATCTAATCGTTTCTATTGATCGTTAAAATTTTCACGCTAGATTTCATTTAAGATATTCGTAACGCCCGATCTTCGCCGATCGGCGTCGATATCGCCGATTGTAAATTCCCTCCTTGTATACTTACGGATACATGCGCCTATATACACCAATCGGTTCTTACGACCAGTACTGTATAGCTATATAGATACAGTTACAGTGGCAATAACAGTAGCTGAACCGATCAGAGCAACGATTCCGCATTGTTCTACAGCAGCAATAAATGTCAGTCGCTCGCGTTCATGTGGGTTCGCCAAAGGCACGCTTTCGTATATGTAAACCACGTCCGCGAATGGTCCACCAGGTATCAGGTCGACGTTGTGCCGTCGTCGACCGTAGTTATGACACATGGAAACGATTTTTCTGTTTCTTGATTACGACAGAAAAAAATCGACCAATCAGAATCGTAGGGCAAATTTGACTTCCGGTAAAAGCAGCGTGCAGAACGTTTCGCGAGATACGATCCTTCGAAATGATGATGATGAAAAACAAAATTTAACGCACTGATTCGAAAGATAAATAATCAATTCGATTACGCGATAACAGAAGCGACGTTAAACGACGTCTTTTTATCCTTATCAGTTATCCTCGATAAGAATGCATATTCCGTACGTGCATATGACAAATGCATAAGAGCAGAAATGATAATACGACTACCGTATAGATAAGAACGTTAATATTTTTCAGGCCCTCTAACGCATGCCATTCGTCTTGTCGACGACATCGATTAATTGCGGACTCCCCATGAGGCGAATCGTGCCCATCGCGCATACATGCCATATGTACACATGCGTGTTCTCAATTTCATATTCATATCCGGCAAGATGGGAATTCGGTACCGTCTCTTTCACCCTAGAGGCAGTACTGCATTCGTATATGCATGTAGGAATCAATTGAACTCCACATACGTCACACATGACCGGTTCACCTTCCGCGTGAATCCACGTATGCTTGTAATTTTTAAATCGTACTCCTAACGACCTTCGTCGTACTTAAATTGCGTAAATTATCGTAAAAGAGGAAGATTCTGGGTGGCTGGACCAGGAGTCCCTACCGAGCCAAGAAGATGCAACGTGATAGTAAAACATGACGCGGAAGTCGAACTGCAGGACGGACAAGTAGGACAACCGTGCTACTTGCTGTTATCCCACTTGCAAAGTCTCTCTTACACGATCGTATATCGTGTGACACGGCAGCGAGTTGCATAATTGCTCGTTACAGGAACGATCCCTTTTTCCAGCCTAGTGTGCAACTTCGGAGCGTTCCTTTTCGCCATAGCCGAAGGTGTCGTGAATCTTTTAAGTTTCGAGTTACAGGTGCGACCGAGTCACGTGCTCGGTGCATATATAGTCTGTTAGCATGTAGGTGAACCCATGTAGGAGATACGAGCCTGAAATAACATAGGAGAGTATAGCGTAGGTGTAGAGGCACTGCGAGAGGAAGACGGAAGGACGCTGAGCATCGCGACGCCTTTAACGACCTGTATAACAGTTTCTTTGTACTGAATAAATATACCCATATATATATATTATTAACCTTTGATACGCAGTTCAAAGGTCACTTTTCTAGACTGCCATCGACCCTTATACGGATTGATGAAGAAGTCGGTGCTGTAACCCGTGTAAATTATATTTCTATAGATAATTTGACGAATTTGATAAAAAGTATTGATTACGAGCTCACCTGGGTCAACGATTGATCGTTCCCTTATCACCGTTAACTAGGTCTGGATTTGATAGCGGTACCGTGCAGATCGGCTGGAATATCTTGTTGTGACGATAGTCATCGATTCTGGTTCGCGATAACTCCGGCGTGACCTGCCAGATTAATTAACTAGGGGTCGCGCTGGGTATCTGGAGTCTTGCAAGAAGCTTGCTTCCCGAGTTCCTCCGATCCCCATGAGAGAAACAGGGTATAAGACAGAAGAGACAAGGGAGGGTTTGGTGCCAGTACGATGGGAATATGGGATAGTTGGGTACGCTGAAGGGGGGGACTGGGGGGGGGGGGGTCTTACAAGATAGATCGTACTACTCCGTTCACGGCCTTATTACATCGTAAATTCCCGCTTAGTGATGGATAACATTAAGCCATCGGCTACGACAAATTACTTAACTCCGCCGATATCAGGTGCACCCGGTAATACTTATACCGGAAGTGGTTTTTTTTTTTATCGCGAAAGTTGACTCGATATATCGATATATGGGTCGATCGATTGATTTTAGACACCCTGCAGAGTGGAATAATAATATTTTTCTTTTTCTGTATAAAATAGATATCGCCAATTTATTTGTTTACTTGGACATATTTTGTGGGTGTGACGTCATTTTGCTTTTTTTTTTACATGCGTAAACAAAACTGGTCATTTTCATTAGAGCGACTGATGTTTCTAATTGTGGGGAGTGATCGTGGGCCCCGAGTACATGAAAGCCATTAGTGGCACTCGTGGGGCACGTGAAAGATTGAAAAGATGATTTAATTTAGCATAACCTCCCATGGTGAGATTGCGTGTTTTAATTTGGACCAACGTACATATGACAGGGTTTTCCTTTTATTTTTAATGTCCACCTCGTGTTTCCGGTACGCGTCGCGTTCGTCCGTGCTTTTGGGTTACGGCTGGGAAAAGCTCCCGCGAGACTCCTAGACCGTCATCTACATGGATAACGTTTCCAGGGCCGTTGGAAATTTTTCTGTCTCGACGTACTTACGGTGTACGCGTAGTATAATATATGCATAATATTTGCAAGTATCTCAGACTGCAGTGGTTTTTTTTTTAATTTTCTTTTCTTTTTTCCCCCCTTCGCTTCTCTACACGTTTTCCTTACCTCCATTTCCCGGTCGAGTGAAGCTTAGGAACTTTTAGTTGGCAATATGTCCGTTTAAGTTTCGCGTAACGGCCGGCGAGCTGCGCCCGAAGCTTTTTCCCGTCGGATATAAGAAGCAATCGAGTGACTGGAGGGAATTGGAAATGCACGTCAGGCAATGCATAAAATCGATCGGTTCGTATATTTAAAAAATTTCTCGTTATAGGTACCTTCGGGCCCGTATGGGGAATCTCTATCGTACGATCCAACGAGGAACCCGGATTGATGCATCTCCTCTTTGTTTGGCCACGTTCAATAAATATACCCGAAGCCGTTTCCCGTGACCTGAACTGCATGTATATGCTTATATGAACTAGCACACATACGTCTATCCATATAGCGTATAACATTATACATATACTATACACAGCGTATGCATATTCCTACATATACAGCATTCCAGCAGGCAATCTCGACGTTATTGGTCATCGATATCCGAATCACACATTTCCATAAGTGTGCATGTATTATGCACGCATGTATATATATCCACTGAATTAGTCGGGAAATGTAGTCCGACGGAATTCTCATCAACTCTTTTGAAAAATATCCAGCTCCGTTTAAAATTGCTCTCGCGATATTGCATCTGAGAAAAAAAACATGCTTTGCTTTTTTTTTTCCATAAATTTTTTTTAATCCCGTACAAACCACCATTCTTACCTGCAGTCCTCCGTTAGCATTAAATTCACCGGCTCGAGCCTCTGCACGACGATGATCCGAATATTTAGGGTGAATTCGCACTCGAAGCAGGTGCTGCCATCTAACTGATTTAACTGTCGTGATTTCGGAATAGGAACCCATTCGTTTTCATTCCCGATGTCATTACGTTCACGGGAGAATTCGTTGCCCGTTGTAGGACTTGCTCGACAGTGGCGCCACCGTCGACAATCCGTTAAGAGGCATTGTTTCTGCCGACAAGGAAACGGGGACGGAGATTTAAGGGAAGAAAACAAAAAGCGTATCTACTCGCCACTGTTTCTCCGTTATTGTTCGCCACAGATTCCCCAATGCAATTCTCTTGGAGGAGGTAGGAATTGTCCACTCTCTCGCGTCCACCACTTGCACGATAAAAAGCAAAATCCGATAGGGACATAGTTGACGGCGCTCGACGTACCGTTGACGACTGCAGCGCCGCGCTCGGCGATTTCCTGTAGCACTGCGACCACGTGACGCGACAGAAAAACACATACGTCGCGCGACTCGACAAACATGGAAATTGCCAGTGGCTCGTGAAGAGAAAAACATCTTTCTGGAGAAGTACGATTATTTCGTGCGTCATACGCCAGCTGAATATGGTCGGCGAACGATGCTTTTTAGACGTAATTTACACGCGGGACAGTGGCGCGAGGAACAATCTAAATCCCACGCCGCGATGGCGATAATCGCTCGTTGAGGATGCATCGGACAGGTATTTGATGCGTATTTGATAATATATTGAACCCAAACGCGTTTATCGTCGGAAAATAATGGCCGAATAGCCTCTCTGCCAGGGCGAAATCCCGATGCAACAGCAATGTGCCCGTGCAATGCCCACGATAAATATATGTATATTCGAAAGATGAAAAAATACAGGTTAAATTAAATGTACAATAAAACTTTGTCGCCTGACTGTAATACCGACCTTCTGAGTCAAATGAAAGTTACCGACGTCGCTGCTGAATGGGCTTGAAATTTTATGAAAAGTCAAAGCAAAGCGTACAAGGATTTGTAGGTTATTATCGCGCACGATCTATATGCTCGCGTAGACGTACAGGTAAGCTGCGCCTATACTGCGTTTATTGATTACAGGAGCGCGAGGGATGCATTTCAAGCCGCGAATGCAATTTTGCGCGTTCACTTAGCTCGTCGAACGCGTTGGAAAGTACCATTCGGCCCACCGACCGCGATACGATAACTTCAATGCACTCTATCATATCTCCACGAAAGGTAGATAATAATCTCCCCTCATACTTCTGCACAATGCAAATTTAATTAAATGGAACATCCTGACGGCGAATTTCCCAACCCCTTTCGTAACACAATACTAGCTTGTACTTAGCACTGATACTATGTACTGGCTACCAGTATTATGCGTATATATATATATATACATTTATCAGTTCATTCCATGAAATACACTCTCCTTACACAAATATCATTATGCTTATTACTTATGATGGAATAATTTAATACCCGTTACAGAGGAAAATAATTTTGTAATTGTAATCCCGCTAGACGATTGTTGCGCAATATGTGTTAACTATACCCTGTGAATATTTTCATTCATACCAAGCTGGGAGTATTACAAGTATGGGTATTTGAGTTTTTTTTTTTAATACCAACCACAAAGTTTTATTATCAAAGGGAGAATATGGCTTTCTGTTCTCTGTAATTCTTACATGTGAATCATCTTCAAAAAGCTGTCCGCGATTCTTTTATTGACTAAAAATAAATGAAAGTGAAATATTAATTCGCGACGAATTCAGCCTCGTTCTAATAACCGATAATAAAAATTGATAAGACGATAAAATTTTCCTCGAACGCGACAACGTTTCCTAAAAACCCTTATCTGCCTGTGCCCGCGAAATACGTTTACTTGGCAGTAATTTGCACTTGAAAAAAGAAAGTGGCAATATGGGAAATAGAAAAATTTTTAGAAAAAAAAAAATCCTTCCCCTTCAGTGGCAACTACTTGGTTCTCTGAAGTATCCTTATTTTCACGTAATCATATACCCCCGGAAAATTGCATTATCGTGAGTTCGCGAAACTGCAATTTTTCTTGTAACGTTAACATGCTCGAAACGTATAAAATATTTTAATACGTTAGTCAAAATTGTACAATCAACCCCCTTAGCAATAACTGCAATAATGCATCGTCGAATTTTTTGCGAGACATTAAATTTTCTTTTCTAAAATGCATTTTATACGATGAATTTATATATAATATATATATGTATATCAGACGCCCTTAACCCTTACGGTCTGCTAAGTATCAATGTTACCGTAATTTGTACTCTTCGTTGAAGTACAGTGGGAACGATTTTTCAGCAGCATTAAGTACACTGGATATACCGTAGACCGGCCAGAAATGTGTACTCGTTTGAAACTTAAACGTTCCGCCGTGCAGTACTCGTTAAAACTCATTTACCGCATTCCGCCATAAGATACGAAATTCGCAAGAAATACTGTTGCAGAATTTATTTCCGCGAACCTACGCACTCCCGCGTATATCAATAACGGGTGTATAACGCGCGGAGTGGTGAAGATAGGCGGAAGTAAGGAAAAAGGAGAAAAAAAATGAAATGAAGCGTGACTAAAAAAATTATGAATAAAAAATGTCGATAAGTAAATACAGCAGATACCGTACGGGCGATCGTCTATATCGAATAATGATAATACAAACGAAAGCGTCGCGCGACGCTCTTTCGCATGAATTCGCAAAAGAGTCGCGACTGTATTCATTGGGGGGAAATTCAAAAATATCAATTGATTTTACGCAATTCCCACTGTACATATTAAACTTTGTTCAGCTGTAAAATACACAGCGTAAGGCATCCTACAACGAAACCAATTGGAAGTCCAAGTCCTGCCGGCTTACCGTTACACAGGACGGCGTTCAGCGATCAGGAAACAAGTCGAACCTCCAGTACATTTTCTACGTGTCAGTGACTAGGCGTAAAGGAGAAGAAGAGATGGAGAAAGAAAAAAGGCAAGATGAAAAAAGAAAAGAAAAGAAAAAATATATCTCTCCAAGAGAAATTCTCAGATCGCAGTCGATTGGCTAAACGAGGTGCCAGTAGTTAAGGAATGACATGATCAGACTTATTAGATAGAAAGTCCACGTGTCCGTAGCTGTCATTTAATATACAGGGTGACCGAGAAAAATGTTACTTTGAATAGAAATCAATCTTTCCTCTTCTGATTCTCATATTAACCGGAAGCTTCCTCGACTACGTAGAGGATGTCAGCGTCGTTGGTTGACGTCGGTCCAATGTCAAACAGTGTCCGGCGACAAATTGAGCCCCGAGCGTCGCGACGCTGACGTTCATCTGGTGTTTACGGAGGCTGTTAATTACCTGGATCCAAACGTCAGACACGACTTGGCGTGGAGTAGCTTAACTGCTGTTGTGTCCGCAGTCCGCTATACGGTACCCTTACTGGTGGTACTCCCTGTACCTACCCTTACCTACCCTTACCTACTCTTGGATATGGGATTGCATGCAAATCACATGGACAGTGCAGTGGCAGCAGAAACTCAGCACAATTCCTGGTCCAGACGTGCACCTTGCATTGCTGAGGATTTCTCACCAAGGATGCTGTAAATCACTCTTACGCCACTGTCTAAGAGAATTTAGTTCCTGGGCAATTGAATGCAGTTCTACGTGCACTTTATACAGTTTCTACAAGCACGTTTACCTGTATGTAAATCGAAGCCTATACTTCCAGTAAATAAGAGACTGGTTTGGTTTGATGTCACTGAACGTTTTTTCTTTTTCTTTTTTTTTTTTTTTTTCTTACTGTCAGGTATAATTCGTTATGAAGATTGATTAAAAAATTATAAATTCATCTCGAGTCATCATTGAATTACTGTGGATTAAAATGAACCAGATCTCTCGTGAGATAAATCTCCAGTTTATTCCACGATCCCTTGCAATTAAATCTTCTTGATCGATACGGATAAGTGGATAGGGATTTTTTATATAAATAAAATTGACAAAAATATATATATATACATATATGACTCTTCTCAACGATTAAAGGATCAAGTCGAAGCTGATGACGTTCGCCGTATAGGACGATGAGAAGATTTCAGCGATGCGTCCTCACAGGAGCAAGGTACTGCTGATCGGATGAGATGCTGCGTCAGGAACATGGAGAGAGGCAGACTTGTAATGAAACAGGTGGCGATCCTGTTCACCTTGAGAGCACCATGAAAAATTGCACCTGTCCCATAACGCCATGGTCCACAGTCCCATGGTCCTTAAATTTTCGTTCGGTCCTGTTCCTGGCTTATTTATAGGATATACCTTGCTCGGAATAATAATCAGTGAGGTTATCATTCGTTCGATCAATAAAATACTATGACCAATCCCTGTAGAGCTAACTTTTCCAGATCGCCTATCTCTTCCTATCGCGTTAAGCTGGCTGGAATGTGGGCGCAATGCGTGTATCGGTAATGCGATCCCATAAGGATCCAAGAGTTTCTTCACCGGCGCCATTATCGGATCGAAAGGCTGTTCTCAATAGGCTTTGCAAGCTATTTCTAATTAAATGAAGTCTTTTTTTTTTTTTAATAAAAATTTAAATCCACGTCGCGATCAGAATATTTAATTTTCATTTGAGATACTAACGCGCATGCGCAATACTTCACACGTTCCTTACAGGGTAAACGAAGGATCTACCGAGAGACAACGAAAACTTGTTTTCGACAAGCGTCGAAATACCAAAGAAAATCTTCTTATACCCAAGGAAATAAGAATTTGGCCAGGCTAAGAGGATTTCACGTGCTACTGAATTGAACGGCTTTTGCAGTGGCAAATCCTGGCATTGCGGAAATCCGAGATGCCATAATTTCATCAGGCCTTTACCGTCTACGGAGTAAAGCGACAGGTCGACCAGTGAGTGGACGACGTGGTCAGCCCTAAAAAATGCAAGTACAAAATTATTTTTCTATTCAAGCATATGTATGTATTACCTATACAGATCTTATTTCTATACCAGATACGTAAAGGATGCACCTATAACGCGGAATGCTGTTGGTCCTTTATAAAATCCTATTGAGAAGACGGACCCCTTGAAATTCTGTCCATTAACTGAATCCCAGCAATCACATAGTACCAGAGCAAAGAGAAGTATATGTGAACTTTGAGAGCTTCTCGCAGAAGAGTTTTCGGTCCATTACGAGAAGACGACTGGAACTAAGGGAAAAGAATTCGCAAACTTACTCCAAGCATGAGAAAACCTCAACTGGTTAAATCCTTTCAGCACGCGAATGAAATAGTCGTCGTCCTTTGAAGAACCTGGTACTAGACGTCTGATGAAAAGTCAGGATCCTGGGGATAAATTCATCATCCGTTCCCAAGGATCAAAGAAGATGACTACGATCACCCTAAATGACATACGAAGACGTAGGAATGAAAGAGAAAAAATTTTTTAAATAATCTCAAGTAAAGAAATTATTTTTTTTTTTAATTATTTCCAATATCAAACCAACAGCTGTACCTACGGCTGTATTTTTTTTACGTATCGAAAAGCCACGCCGTGAGTATAGACTAATTCGAAATTCCCCATTGATTTACGTCACCCGCTATTGTTCGTGCAAGAATAATATTGGACCGCGGGCTGCTATGTAAGGAAGTCCGTTTCCCGTGATCTAACAATCCGATGGCGTGAGTCGACGATATAATAAACTGTATAATATTATCGTAAACCACCCTGTTCCTGGGGTCTGTAACGCCGGTAACCCTTTCTCGTGGAGTCTAATAACCATAGTGTATATACATATATACCAGAAGCACTCATCAAATAATACAGTATACAGTATCCGGGAGTAGAGTGGACTGTATATTAAATAATTAGTATCACGATAACCGGGTACCTTCCTTTGGTCTGTAATCTAAGACTGTATAAATATATAATATATTTGTAGTATATAACAGTGAGGACTTCCTCATTGCTATTACCGCAACACGCTTGACGTATCCAATCAGCAATGATATTTAATCACAATGTCAATAAAACTGTGAAGTACATTCGAGATAGGCGAAACGAGCATTGCCCGTTGTGCCGTACATCCACGTAGAGTATATTGAATGGGAACAAAGGTACCTACGTCATAATGGCAATGGAGACTTTAAAATCCTTTAGCTGATAACCGGTATTCATCTGCGTGGAATGAGGAATGAGATATGCACGTGGTGCCGTAGAGAAATACGTCCAAGTAACAATTGTCCTAGAATACAGATCAAAGGAAAGTACACGGGAAATCTTTTACATCGTATCGAATCGACATTATCAAGCGTTAGGCGCGCGATTCGCTCACGTGGAAACAAGCGCTCTGCCCATTGTGTGTGGTACTTTTTTTTTTTTTTTTCATTGGCAAATTATGCTTTATTCTATGGGATTTGTTTTTTTTTTTTTTTATTTCCATGTGAAACACGGACAAAGAGCCAATAAGCTGTACCTCGATTCTACATGTAGTATTTGCCTGGAGCTCGTGACGATAAGTAGTACATAACCTAGTAGAATAACAGGGACCGTGTCCAATAGTATAGTATGTGTACTATGGTATATAGTAAAGTATGTAAACTATGTATATATTATAACTACGGTGTATAGTGTCGATAGTATATGGGATACGTATTTTGAAGTTGAGGTTAGATGGTTGAGGAGGCTCGAATGGGGAAAGGGGAGGGAGGGCTATCATAAACGGAGGAGGGAGCGGCGGGGGGGGGGGCGAAGAGTCAAGAGTGAAATGGTGTAACGGGCAATATGTAGGTGGAAAAATAGGAAGACCAAGCAATTACAGCTCGTTACGGAGGAAGATCGCACAGAGGATCGCCACGTGTGTGGCGGAAGCCTCAGGCCGATGAAGTCTCGTATCTTCTGTGTCTTCCGTTTTCTATGGTGAAGTTCGGATGGGCAATATATATATATATATATATGTACACGTGTATGGTTGCACGTGTAGAATCGTTTAAAGAAGAAAAGTAACGTACAGTTTGAAAATTTGAAGACGATATAGCAGTAGCCAGAGAAAAGTAGTATTTATCGAAATATTGTTATCACTATTAGAAAACATATCATTCGTATCGCCCTCATTGAGGATTCCTTTTTATTTGAAGATTAAATCTTTGATTTTGTTTTCGATTAAAAGCGATGCTGCCGAATTTGTGCATTTGCCACGCGTATGTATTTTTTATCGAAGAAAATGTGCGTTTCACGATTGGCTGGTCTGTTAACGTGTTCGACTAATGAAAGGTTTGGTAAATGCAGCTAGGTAAAGCCGTTCAATTAGGATGGGATGTTCAAATTGTATTAGGGGTTGGTGGACAAAAAAAAAATGTTGGAGTGTAGATGAAATTAAAAAAAAAAAGTAAACATTGAAAAATGATGAAAAAGTGGTATTTTTTTTCTTTTTTTTTTTTATTATTATTATTTTGTATTGAGCTCGCGTATCCGTGAACCCTTTGAGCTACCTCGAGCTTTAACTATAGACAGAAGGGAGGCAGTATAGGTTCCAGGGAAGCTTAAGTTCTAATTATGGAGGGAGTAAACCCACGAGCACATCCCTTGCATTCCTAACTCCATAATAATGGGCGAAACTTGATACGCATTGTCCGTAGGGAGTGTTTACTATTAAATAATGAGAGACGCAAAACTTTTGAGGGGGAGGTTTGCGATGCTCGCGAAACATCAGTATCGTGACCCCCCCCCCCCTGCCTCTTTGACCCGCTATTGTCTTAGCTGATACTTCCCGCCGAAAGTAATTATCCTTAGACATACGCGCACGCCCTATATATATTATAGGGGGTTGTAATACCACCCCAGTATTTCGAACGAGACCTCCCTAAACTATGCGCAGGGTCTACAACCCCACCACTAATCAAGGGATCGGTTCTAATCATGGCTGGGCGAATTACAATTAACCACCCCCTTCGGAAGCTATACCATCATGCCCATAAGGGTGGTTTCGTTGAGAGCCATATCCACCCAGCCTCGTCCTATTGTATTGTTCGAGAAAAATGGAATTCGAATGTAAAAAAAATTTGCAAAAAACTACCCCATCAAACATTTTTAAGAACCCCCCCCCCCCCTCTTACCCCTATTTTTTTTAGTCAGGCCTGACTTTGAGTTTCGTCTGTCTGCTGTGCCGGAGACTTGGCTACCAAGTCGTTCTTTATGAGAAGAATCTACGACAACCCCTCTTGGAAAATTTTTTATTTCATCCCCTCTCAGCTGGCACACAGGGTGGAGACGGACAGGGAAGAATTTTCCGCGTAAACGCTCGATTGATCAAACTTGTAACCAGAGAACTTCCGGAAAATCCAACATTTTCTTGGATCCTTAACCGATTTTCATCCCCCTACGGAACGCCGTATCCATTAAAAAAAATCATACGCTCCTATCTGCCACCCTCCCACTCCCCCTTTACTCACCCTCCGCCACACGCTTTTCTTTTCTTTTGTTTGCTTTTCTTTTTCCTTCGCGAGTATCAATCCCTCCCACCTCGTTCCCTTACTCACCCGACTACCAAATTCTGACAGATCCAAGCTTCGCGGGTGAAAAAATTCTTAATACTCCTCACGAAATCGAATTCGACTGGCAGGGGTAAAATCAATTCTAAGGGATGATGGGACGCCAATACAATTCTCCTACCGAATGACGATCCATTTCTACCTCAGGCTTAGATTTACATACAACAAGGCAGCGCAATGATTACCCTTGGAATACATTAACCTCTGTGCAAAAGGAGTATATATATATATATATATATCCCCTATTGATTGTATATACAGTAGTTACCATAAATACAGTATAGATATCAAATTTGATATATAGAAATAAGAACTGTGAATCCGTACGATTAAAAATCAGCAGCTTGTTAAATTTTCCTTTTTCTACGTTATAGCTACAGGCGTCTTCGAATTAGTCGGATAAATTTAAAATCCGAAATTTTTTGTTAAAACAAATAATTGCAGGTTGCTCCAGAGTGAGTTGTGCGTTATTATCCTCCTGGTAGCTTCACTTCCTTTTGTACGAGTCGGTAACGGTATTTATGAGCTTGTATCATCAATCATCATTGACTGACTAGTTATCATCCGTTACCACACGATAGCAAATGTACGTCTTACTGACTCGAGTCTGGAAGGCAATTAGCTAAGGTGTGACTTTCGAATGACTCGAGACGATCGCTCGTAAATTTATACTCGTACGCAGTAACGAAGGAGTTTTCGAAACGTAATTAGTACCATTAGAAAAAATCTTAATACACATTCAAATGATTCTAGAAAATATTCAATCTGTCAATTTTGACTTATACGACAATTTGTTATTTATATGGTTATTTACAAAAACTAGCTTTTTTTTAATATCATTTTTTTTTTTGTACCTATTTACAATCTTTTTTTTTTTTTCCTTCTGTACGTTTACCTATTCAGACTCTATTTTTCGTATTTTTTGGTCCTATCGCTGCATAGATCCACTTGGGAATCAGTGATACTTTACTCGGTTCTTTACTAAAACCAGCGTTCCCATATCGACCATTTACTTTTTTTGAATTTCACGTTATCCCTTTTTTCCCCTATTTGTACCTCTTTTCCTTCCACTAAATAACGCGTCTCTACGGATATCCTCCTCGAGTGTACTGTAGTAATGTGGGTTGTAAAATCGTGCACTTCCAAGACCGGCATCGTCCTGACCATTACCTCCTTCCTAGGAGAATGGATCGTTACCGGTTTTCCAGATGGCATCGCGGTAGGTATAAGATACGTAGACGCAAAGTCTCGCAGTAGAGAAAAGTATAGGAGACAGAACGGCGACCATGTAGGAAATGACGCAGCGCAGCCAGTGACATGTAACGAAATTTATACGTGAGATTAATTGAACTTACTTTCTCCCTTTATACGTGTCCCGAGCGTAACAAAGTATTTGAGGGTGAGCGAGTGCGATTAGAGTAGGATAAAAATAAAATTTATTATACCAATACAAAGCGTTAAAAAAAAAAAAAAACATTGATCTCCCGCAAGGGAATGATCTGCGGCAAAGAGTCCGTGGAAAAATCACTAACGTTTACTTGAGGGATGAAAAAAAAAGAAAAGGTGGAGACTGTCGCAATTGAAAAATTTTTCGTGGGTCCCGTACTGCTTTGTATGGCCGTGAAAATCGAGAGCAATAAAATATCTATTCTTTCGCGTCCCTATTCTTGGTCCTTGCTTTTATGGTTTCTTCTTCTCTCCTCGAGCGTCCGCGCATGCGCGAATCCAGAAGTTGACGAGAAGACCGAAAAGTAATTTCGCCATTGTCACAGATACAGAATAAAATTCATCCATAAACGTAAATTTGCTCTCTGACGCGTCGCTTAGGAATTTTTCTTTTTTACTCGTCCTTTCTTCGTTCTTACTTTCTTCGCGCCGTATATCCATTTTGGCTAAACCCAAATTATCGTATATTATGGCCGTTTCTTTTATACGCTAATCGCGCAGCATCCTATCAATCTCTCTTTCGTCTTTCTCATTCTTATTGATTCCTCATCGAGAAGGAACGGTATAGAGATGGATAGACAGATAATGCTAGCATTTAGCATAGCAAGGGAGAGAGGAGTGAAGACACTATTAATCTTTTCTAGCTGCGCGAGTCCTGAAGGAGAACTAGGATTTTTCAATTGCAACGTCGAACCCTCTTCCGAAGATTAAGTGGGAGTCTTGATAAAAATATTTATGCACGTTAACATTGCGTCAGAGCCATGGATGATGTTAAAATGTCTTATGGTAAAAAGTTGTACAGTTAACTATATATAATGTTAATATGCATGGGCGTGTGTATATATATATACATATATGTATCGAGAGAAAATCGAAAATTGATACCGAGCCAATTTCTGGCTTGGCGAAGGAAGAATAATGGTGGTTGAAACCTCGACTGGTTCCCAACTCCTCTTGTTCCTCCAACCCCCTTTGTGACGATCCGAGGAATAGCTTTCTTCTTCCGCGAGTAACTTTTCAAAGTGCAACGAGCAAAGTTTCTTAGGTAACTTCGACGCCTAGAACGCTTTTACGTGTAACGTTATTTCGTGCAATTATTTCGAGCATCTTAGTTTAATTAATTTACGTGTAACAATGCATAATCAATTTGCAAGCGTGTATAAAATACCTTTGACGTGTGATAAAAAAAAAACCCATATGGTACGACTGGTTCGAATATTCCGACTGTGGTTACCATAGGGCACGAGGGACTTCGAAGTCCAGTTGATCCTTTAGATTTGTCGCAATTCCAATTGCAATTCCGTGAAATTCCCAGTTGCAGTTTGACTCCCTCATAAACCATAAGCCGATACTGTAAATCGTTGAATCATGCTTGTCCCGTACTGGACCGTGACGCTGCATATAACATTACAGTACACACTGCGAATGGAAATAAATTACTTTTCGAATTGTAGGGTAAATATCAATCAGTACGCGAGGCCAGCATTTCGGCGATTTACAATCGCCTCGTACAAACTCATTCGTTATTACACGCCGCCGCTTAACGTTACCAGAAAATCCACTTTAATCCGCGCATATCGAGTCGCCTCGTTGAACAAATGATTCTGGAAATTTCCATGATTGTAACGACCCAACAATTTACCGTTACAGCCAGCAACTTGGAGATATGTGGGAACAGGTGCATTTGCGATTTTACACTGATTGAAATTTGACGCGGAATAGAGAGAAAATGATTATTCTACGATTGAATAGTGTGGTTTTCGTCAGGGGGAGTGATAGTTCAATTTTATTCAGGTATCGGCTCTTTTGAACGCATCGCAAAAGTTATACGTTTCGCAATGCTCACAAAACTGTCTGCATTCTGATTATGTGTAATTCGTCTGCTAGCGTAATGCTCGCCGAGGGCCTTTTCATCGTTGAAAACTTGACGTTTACATCCACAAAATGTTTCTCGAGTTATAAAGCCGTCTGCTCACGTAACTTATCGACCCTCGCGAACTCTAAGAGCGTGTTTTAACCCTTCGTGCGTGTTTTAACCCTAGCCTCGGATTTCTAGAGCGATTCCGTGCACGTAACGAGAATATTTTTCACGGAGAGTTTAGTAATAAAAGTTTCTTACAAACTCCTGATTGGAGTGTTAGGTAACTTTAAAATAAGATAATGCAAAGGGATACCCTGTGTATGCAAGCTATACTTGACAGTCGATAAAAAAGTACTGTCGATAATGCAGATCCGTAAACCTTCACCGTTGGTAAAACAGGTTAAGGAAATTACCCTAAGAGCAATATTAGCAATGCGACTAGATATTAAAATTTTTTTTTATTCTAATTCCTAAATTCTCTTTCGTAGTCTCTAAATCAAATATTCATTTATTAGACACTTATAATTTTTACAAATTTTCATTCTTATCGGTACGCCACTACTTTAGTTTCAAATTCGTCCGCTACGGTACATTCCGTTTCTTCGTTAGAAGAGATATGACTGTACGTGGTAGATAGTACCCTCTGGTGTCGGTCAATGAAGTAGAAATGACCGTACGAGGAGAAACGTTAGATCAGCTGTGCTCTAAAGTAGCTCCGACCGCGTTAAGCGTCGCATTCGTGAATTTTCTCAGTGTTGTTCACGCGCTCGTAATAATTTTCGGAAACACGAATCGGCCAATCGTCTCGAGTCAAGGAGAAGACCGTGCGACAACTGTAGGATCGTCTGTTTCGTGAAAAACGACTTATTTTGCAAGCGAGGCATGACGGGAACAGGTGACAATAGAACCTCGCCATGTTAGATTTCACGAGATTGCGGATTGAGTGCTAGTACGAGAGGATATATTTCGTTTAGTGCAAGCTTTCCCGGTGTTGATCTACTTGAAAATCATCCAAGCTGGATAGATTACCCGAGTATCTCCGCGATACCGTGGACTGGTTTATGGGGTAAGTTTCAGAATAAATATATCTTGTAGATTGTCCTGTAGCATTAACCGAATAGAGGTTAAACTTACCTGAAAAGCAAAAATTCCTGAGAACCTTGAGTCGGTATTAATTGTTGTGGATGGTAGAGTATAGAATATATTTGAATGTCTTCTTTAGTTCTGCCTTAAACTGTTCCTTTTTATTTTTCAAATAAATCGATGATAACCCAGGAGCGTCATTGACGTCCAATGGCCACGTCAAGTTGGCCCTTAGAAACAGAAGCGTCTTCTGAAAGGTAGAGAAAAATGCATTATCATCGTCTACGATGCTGCTTCATTTCCTTGGCATCGTCATCTTCTTCTTCTTCTTCTTCTACTTCTTATTTATCATTATCTTTTCAACTTCGTTAAACCGTCACGCTTATGACGCTCACACGAAGTATCCCAAAGAATACCTGAAAATCATTCATCGTGTCTGATCTTAAGTTTCTTCGCGAATACGTTCATGGAGAGTGCGATGACTCTGTGTTACGGGATATTTAAAAATGCACCTTCAGACTTTGACACTGTTGTCGAGGAAATGTCATGACGTCCTTTAAATTTCCATGATATCGCGAAAAACTAATTTTAGAGGTCGTTGCCACGCGGCTCAGCAAATTTGTGAAACACCGAACGCTTTCAATTACTGTCGAAAATGCAGATCGCTTAACAATCACACATGATTATAAGATCACTTGCTTGCTATTAAATAAATGAATTCTCTGCGGTAATCAAAGAATGTCAAACTCCCGTACTAAATTGTGAAATATTAATCGCGCGCTTTGAGAACTTATTTAAACCGGTTATAGGGCACGCGTGGGCGCACTCGACTATTTAGGCCTTTTTAACGCGTTACTAGGCAGGATTTGCGTAATGAAGTAGCGTCGTCAACCGTGTGCGCCATTGGCACTCGTATCCAGCAGGGAGAAAATTCAATTTAAATCTCGCAAGCGTTTCGTACAAAAGCCCTTCTGAAAGAAATTGCAAGAAAAAAAAAACAACTGATCCAAAACCAATCTTCTCTAGTTTTCTCAGTTTTGATTATGACGTTCGTCGTAACGCTCGTTCTTATAAACCCACGTCGCGTAGATATATACCACATACATACATGTCTCCATCGAGTGTTCTTTTTACTCTTTTTTTTTTCATCTCTCTGTCCATTATGTAACGTCGTACTAGACGTTCTACGTCGTGGCGCGTCGATCGATACGATGTCCAATCGATATCAGAATTAAGTGTCATCCACACCTAGTGAAAATAAACGGTACACTCACGAAGAAGTCTATAAGGCTTGGAAATAGCGACCGGCAATTAAAAGCCATTGTGAACCTCGTGCTTTTTTTTTCTTCTTCTCTTTCTTACTCTTATTCTTTTTCTTTTCCTTCCACCTTCGTCGCTTTGGCTCTGCATCTTTTTTTTTCTTTCTCGCTTCCTTGCCCCCTCACCCTCCCACTCGTCACCACACAACGATCCGGAGCACTCTCCAGAAACTTCGCGAACAAAAGACGTCTCTCTGCGTCGGGCCGGTGAAGACACGTGCTTAAAAACATAGCCTAATTTTATTTCCATGCGCATCTTCGAGAACGAGGACAGCTGTACATTTGTCGCCGTGTCGCCCACCATAGAAATCCTCGATCGTTCCTACCACGATATACCTACGAAGAGAAAATGAAAAATATCAAAGATAAATTAATCAACGATACGTTTCATCACGTGCCATTGTCATTGACAAATTGATTAATATTTTATTTTGTTATCACCGCGACGATGACGTTCCTTCTTGATTATTTTATGTCAAATTACGTTTTCCAACGACCCCTGACGATTCAACCAAATATCTCGATTTTCTCATAAAGCTTGTCGAAACAATAAAAATCCTATTGCATCACCGTACGCGCAAATCTATTTGTCCCTAAGGAAAATATGGACTCTCGCCATTTTCCTGACCTACAAAGGACCGACGATCAAACCCACAAGTTTTACGACACCCGTACGATAAGAACTGAGTAACACTGCGATACGTGAAAATCCTAGTTTACCATTTTACATCCGTTACCAAAGGACCTTTTGCACTATCTCCCAAGGGTAAACTCTCTATACCCCAAAGCACCATTAAATCATTTCTGATAACTGATACCCATAAGAAATATATATATATATATATATATATATATATATATACATACAGTCAAAATGACGTAGCACGAGATCGGGAGAAATTAGCATAACAAATTGACAATCAGTTATCGCTATCGTGCGTCATTGCAAATAAAAAAAAGTTTGTCTAGTTCTTGGCCAACTATAAGTTTTACCTATAGTCGCGTATACTTGTATAGGAGCCTCAGGTGAATATACATGTATTTATACATTTAGCTATACTCTAGTCAGTAACGAATGAACGGTCAGGCTAGCACAGGCCGGTTGCCGTACACAATACCACTTCTCGTCCGACATCATCCAACTGTACCGATGATGACTCAGTCGGGCTTGGCGATGTGATTGGCTTCATGATGAATCACGTTCCTTGCCAACGAAAAATAAATTTAGAAACAGGGTTGCATAGGGCCGTTGGACTCCTTTTTTTTTTTTTACAGTCGCTCTTTACCCACTTTGTTTGGTTTAATATTTTTAATTATTTTTTTTTTATTCATATCCAAATCCACGCCGATCCATAAAATGCTACATATCTGTCTACCAAATATCGTTTGCTTATATAGACTTTACGATATTCACACTTCTCACGAAAATAACAATGGTTACGTTTTCACGTTTGCATAGGCCGATATTGCCTCACGAGACACGGCTGTCTCCTTCGCTATGTTGTGAAAGTTCAAGGGCAAACACGGCGACGAACGTTCAGCAACGTTCTTGTTATTGCACGACTCTCTCAAAACGCCCGTACAATTCTTGTTATTCAGGTAGATTAGGAAACGAGCGAAGATAATCTTATTTATGCTTGTTTACGAGTTTTATGTATTTTTCGCGGCTGGGACACGAAATACAAAGTATCCATTGACTCTGTCTGCTCTTGTGACTGGTGCATTATATTCTTTTTTGAATTTTTGGATATACAAGGATTTTTATTTTTTAATGTTATCCCTGCTTTGCCTATCCTTTGCTATCTTTAAGATACTCAGGGTAACAGTCTATGACGATGACTTACGCGCCACGTGTTTTCTTTCTGGCAAACAAAATTTATCGGTATCTCGATATTTTGTCGTCGCTCTGTGTACTGTCTTGCGCCATTTTTTTTTACACGGGCGATTGGATTTTTTTTCTACGATAATTCAGGAAAACCACAACAGGAACAATTATCCTAGCGCGAAAGAAAGCGTGACATTCGTCGGAAAGACTTTTGACTTCTTTGACAGATTCATGAGGAACTTTGGATTATTCGAATTTCTTTTTCTTCTTTTTCTTGTCCAAATAATTTTCTCCTCTTTTCAGACTGTATCGTATACAGCTTATTAGGCAGGACCCCCTCCCCCCGTCTCTCTGGATGACTACGACTACGTCATATTTGACAATGGCATTTCAAATAAGACCCCCGACATTTTAATGCTCGCGACGTAATGTCGCGATCCTTGTGAAAATGTCACGTATATTTCATAACAGTTTATAAATAGAGAAAAAAAAATTACGTGACTCACAATATAACCTAAAAGCAACCCAGCGCCTATAGTGAAGTCTGAAGGATCTGTTAATTAAAAAAAAATTATCAACGCGTCATAAATATCTTGAACGTCGTGTATTATTTTTTTTTTTATCGACTTCTACAATTATCATTAAACCCAATCGTACACACAGCAACACTCCTATTTTCTATACGTTACTCCACACGTTCAATCGAAATCCGCTCACGGTTTTCCTTGAAAGCGACTCGAGTACAATTTCTAAACGCCTTGAAGTTGCACCATATAAACAGTAACTACATGTCCCCCATTATATATCGAGATAGACACATTTACTTCGTCCAAGAGATGCTCTCGTACTAGAGGTTATGCGTTACGACAGTACGGTCGGTACCGGTCGGACCCGCTGTTACCGGTTGACCCTGAAGCAGTCCGGTCGGTACAAACGGCGTGGAGGTAGGAAGAAAGGAACTTGTTTGGATTCGCGAGAGAGGCTACCCCGGGGTAATTGCATTACAAGGTGCGTGTCTCGCTGAAGCCCCTCTTGCGGTACTGTAAACGCTTTTAGAACGGGAAGCAAAAGTCCTACCAGTCAGTTCTCTGCGTACGTTCGTAAGCAAAGTCGTTCGACCGGAATATTCCGTCTTGTCGTATTATCCCATCTCCTTACGCAGACCCACACCTCCTTGGATCATTTCTCTCTGGCAGTCAACGCCATCTTGCTGCTTCCCTTTCCCACCATTATCCTTTTACGTGTATCCTACTGTATTTTTATATCTTCCTTCTCGTCTCTCTCTCTCTCTCTCTCTCTCTCTATCTTTCGGGATTTCTTCAATATGTTCGGTATCGGCAGTAGAAAAGTCCTCAAGTACTCAGCCATCGATACTACTATCTCTCTCGATGTCGAGGATACCGTCACGTGCTTCTGCAGGTCAGTACGCGTGTAAATACCAATAACGTGCTATAGGCTACTTTGTTATCGTTAATTATCATTGCCGAGTGGACAGTCGGTGCTCCCTTTTAATTTACATCGGGATCCCCGTACGGGAATCGTATTGTGTTATTTCGTCAGGGGGGACGCACGCTGCGTTATTTGTAGCCACGCAGGAGCCGTCGGGCACGGGAATGTGTGGTTATGTTTTTTAACCTCAATTTTTTTTTCAATATGCTGTTCCGTATCTTTGGATACATTGTTGTTCTGGCTACGAGTAGGTTTGCGATGATATCTCGAATTTCGGAAGTCGGTGTGTTATCGGGAGTTTGAAAACGCGTAACGTTGCCAGCGTCAGACGACGATTCCTACGCTTGGACTTGGCTGGGATATGTTATTACGTATAGATTAGGTACGACCTCGATTTCAGAGAAAAGTTTACAGACATCGACCTCCGCCACTTCCTTCGGGCTTTGGCTTTCCTGGTCATGATTAAGGTTATGTAAATGTTTGGCTGAGAGGGAGATATCGACGTCGCTGAAAAATCAACAGACCCTGCGACCGGCTACCCCCCCCCCCTCCCTTCACCTTTTTTTATTGTCTTTTAGATGAAATTATCACGGGATATTTGTATAGTCCGGGAGATTTCAGGCTGCAAATATAAGTTAGGTAGTTTATTTTGGGGAAACTGTCTCTTGATTTGAGTCTCATTTATATTGATTTAGAAACTCAGTCTTTACCCTCTGACGTTAGTTTCCTGTTTTTTTTTTCTTTCTTTCTTTCTTTCTTTCTTTCTTTAGACAAACTAAAAGTTTCTCAAAATACGTAAAAGACCCTTCAGACCAAGAATTCAAATTGTTCGAGGATTCCTTTTTAATTCTCCAAAAGGTTCGGGTCGTTTTGTAGCAACGTTTTTTTTTTTTTTTCATATTTTTTTTGTTTTCCTTTTTTTCCCCACAATTTTTCACGGACTCTTAAAGCACGACTCAAGCCTGAGAGCTCTCAATTTTGTTAACATGGTCGAGCACGAGGTAGGTGCTTTACTTAATTAAACACCTGATTCTTGTAGTAAAAATTTTTTTAAACAAATTACCAGCCGACTTATTTACCCGAAATGAATTTTAATTTTTTACTTAAAAATTATCTTGTACCCACATAAATAACTTTTGTATCACAGGATCTCACGATCTCCATAATTCTACTGTCATTGGTTACATCTTATTCTTCTTTCGCCATGAAACCGTAAATTTACCGTCATGCAATTCAAATCGATCGATCAATCTGTGTTCCAATACATTCCATCGAATTGATCCATTTCGTTGATACGATTGACGTGTATAGTAAAGACAGTCAACACAAAAAGGTCATAGACCCCCAGAAGACACAACTAAAATTCCATTTATCAAAGACCAGCTTACACTATGATTCCCATCGATTCTCTGAAGCGAACAAAGGACTACATGAAAAAAGGACCTGGTGTTTGACCCAGTGTCCCATAAAAAATGATTGCAGAGCAAACGGAAGTCGCGTGGTGTCACACGTGTAATTAATCAAGGTGTCTTATGAACTTGCACAACACCAAGAAACAGGATATCCCCAAATCTATATATATATATACATATATATATATAAACTTGTCAAAGGGTAGTTATGAGGACGTGCGGCGTTCACAATGGCAAGCGAATGTTTTAAAAAACAAACCCAAACCTTGGGACATATGGCGTTCTAGTTCTAATCTACTCTAACCTGTCGTGGCCATTTCTTAGCCCATCACAATTTCGTCTGTCACGCATCAAAATTTTTTTCGAAAATTCGGTGTGTGTGCCGCTTTACGGTCCTGACGGTATACCTTAAGTATGTAAATTTGATCAGGACTGTCCTGCTAAGCACCAACTGTCCTCGGAACTACCAATACCTTACAATACAACCGGCAAATAGTCCTGAAAACTGGTCTTCTTAAAAAATATACACATATAGTTCTTTTCGTTGGTCTTTCTCGAGAAAAAAAAAATATATACCATGGAAATTCGAGCTTTTAATGGAAGTACGGATTCGTTGTTTCAACCCCGAAAGAAACTCCCTACGTCCGAGACAGAATTGGATTATTTCGCGAACAGGAAAGCACTGGGGAACGGGATTTATCGGTCCCTCGAGAGTCCACTCGTCCCTATCCAATACGAAATGACCGGGTATAGTACGAGGAACGGGGATAGATAATAACATCGTCTGGGTTACCGATGATGGAGGCGGTGTAAACAAACACAAACATCGTCGTGGCACCGAGCGACGTAGACGCGTCTCACAGGCGCCGTCACATCGATCCGCTCTCGTTTGTAATCCTCGGGAGTACCAAGTTGCTGGCGCCAATCTCCAGCTCGGTTCACTTTCCATCCATTCATTCTCTCCCCCATTTACAAGTCAATTATGAGGATAAAACTTCCCCGTGTTGCTCGTTTACTCTCCCTCTCTCCCTCCCTCTCGCTCTTTATCTCTTTATTTTCTCCAATTTTCTCTCTCACGCATATTCCATCCTCCGTTCATCAAGCGTCATCATCATCGCCAGAAAGGACCCCCGCCCGGTCAGGGCTTGCTCTACCGGTCCTTAGGGTGCTTACACACATGCACCGTATATTGCTATCATCCAAGTGCACAATTTCCTAACCCGCCAGAGATGCATATATACTTTATTGAAAGAATTCCATGGGAAATAGACTGGGATCGCGTAGATCAGGTTTTCTCTGGGTCGACCGCATTTATCCTGGGATTAGCCTCGGTTCCGATATGGATTGCTCGAGTTCTCCGTAATCCTGTGTGCTGTTTTTTTTTTGGACATTTTACGTACATGCTTGTTAGTAGCTGTGACGTCATGCATGCTCTCTTGGCGTATACGAGAATCGCGTACGATCCGTTTTCAATGACAGACTTCATGCGTAATCGTTTCTGAGGTTTGACATAACTCTCGAAGCGAGGAACTTTTACAGTTGTTAATTGACCTTGAGCTACCAGTGTTAAATGCCACAACGAGAACGATCCCGATTGGAGCGACCGAACTCACGTTAAGGAAGACGCCTGTTACGTCCAAAGTGACTTACGGAGGTCAGACAGCTGTTTCCATCTTCTCTGGATGATTCAGTTCGTCTGATTCATACGTATAGGACGGGGGCCTCTATTGGACACGTAACCGAAGACGGCCCTGGATCCGCGAATTCCCATAGACAGTACCGCGGGATACGAATTTAAAAAAGATCGATGAAAAGTCCAATTATTAGGTTTGAATTTTTTAGGGGTGAATTTGAAAAAAAAAATTGTAACCAGTTAACAGTCATTTGACACTGTGTCCACTACGTGAGTTTCGTAGTGTAAGAATGGCGTCTTAAATGTGGACCATCGACTGGCAAACGTATCTGAATGGCCAAAACCAGGACCGGGGGGTCCCCTTATCACGTACGGACCTTCCACAAAGGACTCGACCCATCCTCGAATCTCGTTCCCGCGTACGTCTTTCCTACGTAGGAATAGCGTCGTGTCACAAGGGTGTCAGAAGGGAACCGAAGAAGAGCCACCAGGACCCCACCGTCGGGCCGACGTATAGTATCGATTGTCGCAGAGTACCCAGCGCTGCCAGCCAGTCAGCTGACTCCAGTCTTCGTCACAGCTGATCCACCAGCGTCGCGGGACGCGGTAACGTTTGCGTCGCGGCGCACCGAGCGTCGCATTGCCGCCGACGCCGTCAGCGTCGTCGTAGCTACTTGCCGCGGTGCCCTACCCTAAAGACAAACCTCGAGGAGAGACCGCGAATAACGTGAGTGCTGGCAGTCGCGTTCCGGACGCCTTTCTAGCGAGCGTGCAACATCATCGCGACCCCCGACGTCGAGGTCTCTTTGTAACTTTTTTTTTTCTTTTCGTACAAGCGTCACACGCGCTTTACGTTTCACCCGGGCTATACCTGTCCACTGTATAAATCCAATTGGAGGTTAATCAGTCGCTGAGGAACGTCGCGCTCTCGCGCTCGTAGAAAGTGCGCGAAACGGCGAAAGTGTCCGCTTCTTGTGGAGAGGATTTTTATACTTGGTATAGGAGCCTCCGGGTACTTGAGTCTCTTTAACGATGTCTATGACGGTTGTGTCTGTTGGATCTTTGCATGCTTGAGGTATATTGATGGTGATGGTGAGAAGAACTTGCGCGAAAGTCGTAACGGTACTTTTGGATGATGAACTAATGGGAATTATTTAGTTGCGGGTAGATGGGGATTGTTTTGTTGTTTAGAGCTACTCCTGGGTACACGTGGACTTCTCGTTGGAATTTTTTACTGGGGGGGATTTTGTGGTATAAGAATTTGTTGATTTTTCAAAAAATACTAAATCGTGATAAAAGTTGACGATATTGATTTTTAAATGAAATTTGAACTTTTTCTTTTCATTTATATTTATTTGAATATCGCGGCTAATTACGTGCTAGATACACGTGGAGTTAGTGTCAGACTTTTTTTTGAACGGTACATTACCAAGTACTGTTTATTGTTTGGATGTCTTTGTCGATACTCGATTTTATGCAGTTTTAGGAAAATTGTATGACGGTGATAATGAATGAAAATTAATTTTTTTTTTTCAGTATTTTATTCCGTTTAAACTGTGTAAGCTTCGTTGGTTAACAAACCGTTGTGCCGGACGTGTCGAACGTCACGTATTAATTACAGGATAAAAAGCGGGAAGTTTAAAAAACTTGAGACATTGACAGGGAGTAGGTTCAGAATCGAGGGAGGATTTGGATAAACGTGACGGGGAAAAATAAAAGTTCTATCGAAGAGGTTTAAATCGTCGAAATCGTCTAAAAAGAGAAAATCGTAACTTTCCTTTCAGACCGGGAACGGCTTAGCATCCTTACTACGTTCACATCGCATACGATTATCCCAACCCAGCACTCTCGATCTCGACTCAAGGTTAACCTAAGAGCCGAAAGCGCTTTGAACTCGTCTTCCTTAGTCGAACCGCACAGCAGTGAAACCACTTCGATTTTTACCTAGAGAACGAAGTGAAACTGATAAGTTGCAACTGTCGCCAGGGAAGAACTTGGAAGAATTTTTTTTTTCAACGACAGAGAATCATCCCGATCGTCATCGAGGAACCACAGGGTCATCCTGACCAGGATCATCGGATAAGACTGACTACCGTGATTTACTTCGGGAGCGATCCAAGGTCCCTTCCGATTGAAGCCAAAGAGTTCAATGATAAGGAAACAAGATTTGGTGCATACCTAGCGTGCGCGAGAAGGTCGCCGACATCGGCGTGGAGTCCACGGGGCCAGCAAGACGTTCCTCATCAACGTCTTCGGCCATGCTGCGCTCACCTGCACGGGGGGCAGTGGCCCTCCTGGACAACTCCTCGGCATCTTCTGCACCGTCCACACCAGTTCACAATTCCTCGTCCGCAGCTACCGGAAGTACCTCGGTATCCTCGCGTCTATCGCTCCTTGACACCTGCCACAGGAAGATACGCCTCTTCGGCGAGCTAGTTGCGTGAGTTCCCCAATAAATCCATCATCAGTAGACACACAGCTTCTCGAAGACGACCTCTAGGCTCTCTGCTATCCTATGACAATGATTCACGATTTTTAACGTGGAACCATCCTATCACCAATTCCTGAGGTACCTGAGATGGAGGAGTAGGTTTTAAAAGACAGGCAATCATCGGCTTGCATTATCTAGAAGTAGGAATCCTTTTTTCTTGCGAGCCTCCTCGACGTACTCAAGTCTTAATTAAGGGTGCGCGAAGAAAACGGGTGGGTAGCAGGGATGAGTGGAGGTCCAAGTAGCGTCGCCTGGGACGAAGGGCACTTGACGAATTTTAAAAGCACCGCTGAGACTGCGGCTGTCTCATTGGATTAAAGACTCGGACCAGTCTACCGAGTCCTGAACTCCTCTCCTTTAGGTCCCATGCTATTGTCTTTGCTACCGCTGATCTTGCTGCCACTGTTCTTATTGTCACCGGTACCGCAAATACCAACACGCGGTAGACCCTGATCCCATTCTTCAACCTCGTCCTCGAAGACAGTGTACCCTACATAGGATTGCTTATTCCACCACGTGATCCTGCGAATAGTCCATGGCGGTCCTTTCCAATTCATCTAGGACATTGTTCCAAGCAAATCATAGGGACATGCCAACGCCCTGGTAAGATATCTCAGTACACGTAGCTACGTAGCTCGCGCACTAACAAGTTTTCATGGGTTGTACCATCCGGGAATGGTGGCTGAGAGTATGAGGATTCAGGTACCTAACTACCTACCTACCTACCTAGCTACCCAGTTAGCAAGATATATAATACAGCCAGTACCTCCAGATAGTATCCCGCAGTCCTCTGCTGAGAAATATAAAGAGAAAGAGTCACAGTCGCTACTCCAGAATCCTTTCTCTCGATCTGAACTCCATGATCGCTCTCGATTATACACGAAGCATATACTCCATTCCTGACTCATTTATCAACATAACCTACAATTTCAAGGTGTACATCCAATCTCATAAGCATACGGACCAATTCGTACTTCAAAATTTTACTTCGTTCCTTTCAAAAAACTCCAGAAGCTTTTTATTGAAGTATTAAAAAGAGTTCCCGTATTCCTTTTGAACATCCTGATCCAGTCTACCGAGAGTAATGGAATACTAAGTCTTAGTCGCAATCCCTTAATAGCGATCTTCGCATCAGGACCCAGCACCCTTAGGTCGTCCTTTGTCGCAGGACCAGGATGAATGGGACGTGCCCTGTGTAATGGTTGATTCTTTTTTTGCTTGTATACTTATTTACTTCTCTTTTTTTTGTTTCTCTCCAAGGTCCGCCTTTACCACCAAGCCGGCGTAGCCATTCGTGCTCGTTACTCCGAGCCCTTCAATTTTTATTTTCCCGATTCGCTGTTCAGAGACACAGATTAAAGGCTTGCCATCATAGTCAGCTCTTCCTATTTTCGGCCCCTTGGAAGCAACCTCACAGCGTGAACGAAGACGCGCGTGGCTTCGTTCCTTCAAGCATTTGGATACGTGCACGCCTCTGGCCTCTGTGAACCCTGAACCCTGAACCCGATCCCGTTTTCTTTCTTTACTGTGACTACGTGCACACTTATTCACTATACCAGAAGAAGACCTCTCGTACCTACCTACCTACCTACCTACTTACCTACCCTACTCGTAACGCTTCATTGCGGAGTCTTCCAGCTGGAAATTTTTAATCGCAAACGCAGCAGCCTCGCCACTCGGTCTGTCCCGTGAAGAAGGCAAAAGAAAGATGGATGCTGAGGCAAAGGGGGAAAAAAATCTAGAGAGACACCAGGGAGGAAGTCGAAGAAGTTGGAAACTGGAAAAACAGATGGAAAACGAAATACTGCCATTTATTTTATTTTTCTTTTGCTTCATATTTTTGACAATCGAAAATGCACCCTGGTGCTTTCTTCCTGTTTCTTATACGGTTTCACTTTTCTTGTCACCTTCAGAATTTCCCACTTCATGGGTATTATAATAAACCCGGTACCTAGAATCTGAAAGTTTTCATATTCTTGGAAAGGTCTCGATATCCTGACGACCCTTCGTATTTCTTTTTCTTTTCTCAATCTTTCGGAGTAACCGTTTGTCTTTTACCTGCTACCTACCCGAACTGTTGGCCGACCAATTGCCAAAGGCTGTTACGACGTCCGATATTTATCCATAGCAAGTCTAGTTCCTTCAGTCATTGGGTATCTTTCTTGCTGATAGATAGTGAAATTTTGTTGTACACGTTAGAACGTAGCACTGTGTGAATTTCACTTTAGAATTTGCACAATTTTATCGAATCTGTTCGCTCTAGAGAAATGCATAGTCTGATTTATTTTACTGTTGTAGATTCCTTTGACCGAAGGCTGCCAGCCGTGTCTAGGGATTTTCATTTGTCGAACACTCGACACCCTGAAATTCGTTTTTACGTATTTGCGCGAGAGTCTCGTGAAGCCTCACGCTGTTAAATTCTTGCTTGCAGAAAGGCCCGACGAAAGGACAAGGATGCGGGAACTACTGAAGATCCGAAATTGTATCTCGAGGAGGCGGCTCTCGAGAGACAGCTGCCTGAGCTGGACCTGAGGATGCTGGTCGACCTTCCACCCGGTTTAGATTACAACGAATGGCTGGCGTCGCACACTCTAGCACTATTCGATCACATTAATCTCGTTTACGGCACCATATCCGAGTTTTGCACTACTACTGGATGCCCTGACATGACAGGGCCTGGCTTAAGGTAACTACTATCGAATAATCCACTCCTGGGACTCCATTTTATATACATCTTTCTTAGCGACGTGAAAAATTACTGGCTAAACTAGGTGCAATATTTGTATTATCGATTCAACTCATTTTCACACTGTCTATCCGGGTACCCAGATATTTAGATTCATAGCTTCTTTTTCACAAGTCAATAGGTAATAAATTTTTCAATTTTACCGAAAAGACAGTTTCATGTCGATTAAACGAATAAACTTCCTTTCTAGTGCACAGGTAACCAACAATGCCTTCCCAATCAATGATATTGCAACATCTTCTTTATCCAATAATTACTTTCTAAAACACTTTTGCTCACGACTGTACGAGCATTTTACATATAGTCCTTTAGTTTCTTTTTCCCATATACGTGTCTCTAACGATTATATAACTTTTTGCAGAACGTATTTGTGGTTTGACGAGAAGGGAAAGAAAACAAGGGTGGCAGCGCCACAGTACATTGATTACGTTATGACATTCACACAACGCACTGTCAGCGACGAGACTATATTTCCTACAAAATACGGTAAGTCGTATCACATTCTTATCAATGTGGATTAAAAATTTCGTTACTGTCAATATGACTGCGCAGCATCCAACACGACACTGGCGGTCCAGCCATTGTCGAGCATACATTCCTTTTAGCATACCTTGCTACCCAGTTCACTGTTTTCTTTCTTTCATTCAGATCAGCTATTATTAGAGCATAGCAATTCGATCCGCCCCGACTCTTCCAAGCAGGATGCTGCGCAGGTTTGATCTGTACGTGTCGCAAAAGGATTTTAATACATCCTCATTCGTACATTCTACTTCTTACTCACAGTCTTCGTTATCGACGTTTATATTAATCTTTCTTTCTTTTTCAGCAAACGAATTCCCTAGCTCGTTCGAGTCGATAGTGCGTAAGATCCTGCGGCTACTGTACCACGTAGTGGCACATATTTACCACTGCCACTTTCGCGAGGTGGCACTCTTGGGACTGCACGCTCACCTGAACTGTGTATTCGCCCACCTCACACTCCTTAATCAACGCTTCAACCTAATCGATCCTAAGGAAACAGAGATCCTTGGGGATCTAGAGGCTGCCTTACTAGGTAAGCTCATCCTAAAATAACTACTAGAGTGACGGATACGATCTGGCCGAAGGTGGGACGCATCGATCGTCCTAGATGAACCAGCAGCGGTAATGGCAGAGCCTAGTTGCATAATGCCCTCGACCATGTCGCTACGAATTTTCGGAACGTTTGAAAACTTTGAAAGTCCCTTACGTAATCCGAGGACATAAACTAACACTATTTTTACCATAGTATCGTTTTCTCGCCGATCCCTCCCCTCTATTCCCATCCATCCTTGCATGGCGTCATTCTAACTTTGACATTGCGCTATGTTGACCAACAAGATGCTCGATGCGTATTGCGTGGGTCTTGTGCCACTCAAAGTGAATCCTTGACCCAAACCGCTTATTGCTCTGGGAAGTGGGATACGTAAACGCGGAAGTGCGTCATTTATTTAACGCCTATCGTTCCTATAGCTTGTAAGATAATTTATTGACTTTGATAGCAAAAGTATAGATTTGATATTCTGGTAGAATGTTTTCTTTGTAATCTCGTATCAATGAACGCATCTTGAGTTGCTGTAACTCGGATGGGAATTTAATGACTGACTGTTTCCTCCTGTTTGCTTTATCTTATTATTCCTGCTTCGTTACAGGCGACTCGACGTCCGCGCCTTCGCAAACCCCAGCCATCCAGGAGACTCCAACCACAGCCACCTAGATAAATGACGCCACAGAGCAATGCAGAGGTTGCAGTTCCTGAGACTAGGTAACGATAGGAATTTGTTTCGTTTTTTTTTTTCCTGGGCTAGTAGCACGTCGTGACGATGGTTCGGGACGTTCACGAAATAGTTTTGAGTACACGCAGGTGGAGCGAGAAAGTGCAGTTCTGTAAAAACCAGTAGTACCTGTAAATAGCGAAGTGTGAACAACTACATGATGTAATTAGGTTCCTCCGTTTGTTGTTTGTGAGATTGTACATAATTTATTAAATGGTAAGATATACGAGAGAGGAGAGGAAGGATGAATCATTGATTATTATTGACAAAGTTAGTTGCTATAAGAGATAATTTGTTCTGTATAAAAAAAAAAAGAAATAATGAAACAATAATAATATTGTAAAGTTAAAATAAAACCAAATATATACCTGGTGTTAAAATATGCTCTTTTCTCATCACGTGTTTCTATCTGTTCTTTCTTGGTCTCTATTGTTCCATGTGGAACGTCTATTGTGTCACGTGAACGCTTCACTCTCTACATTGTGCTTCCTGCAGAGTGATTCATTTATTGGGCACTGCTCCACGTTTAGGACAGTCGGTCATGTGCTACCCCCGTTAACGGTGCTGCTGGTATTATTCACTTCCACGATTCTAAGTGACTTGAAAACATTGGCCACTTCGCGCAAGAAGAATCCAATGGCTTCGGCCAAAGGTTCACAAAGATCTCTGAACGAAGTTGCCACGTTGTAGAGCAATATTAATATCGGCTGTATCAGCGCGTTGAACAGGATGGACAAGAAAGGCTTGATGAAGTAATCAGCTAATAATTGTAGTATACCGACGGTGAGCGGTCTGATTATGCTGAAGAGCAGGAAGCGTAATAGCTGAAGTATGAAAGCCGTGACGAAAGCAATTCCAATGTGAATCGTTCCAAATATTTCAGCCCAAAATCGGGTCGCTATGAAATCTGTTCTTTCTGCGCACTTTTCTGTCGCCAGTATAGGCGGCGAATCTGTTGTTCTGTAATATCTGTATTGACAAATTATTTGAGGATTTTTATATTAAACGTCATTGGCATATGCTCGTCGGTAATTAATAGGACTACCCACGCTGAATTTCCATGATCAAAATAATATATATCGATCCTTTCTGTTATTTCAGGCTCGCAGCCACTTTGGCATTTTGCACTGACTAACTTTTCAGGGTCAAATGAATTCAGGTTTGGTATACCTTCTGAGACTTCGCGGTATACGCAAGCCTGAAATTAATAATTTACCTTAGCATCTATCCTTTTTTCAATATTGATCGGTTATTGGCAATACCTCAGGGTAATATGAACGATGATTTCTCTTTAATTTAATTCTATAAGCATTATCGTCTAATATCCTTGGATATTCTTGTCCTGGACATTTCCAATTTATTCCTTTCCAGCTGGTGGGTTCCAGTCGTTCTCCTGAACCTAGTTCAATATTATCAGGACTTTCTGTAATCGTTATCATATGACAGATGCTGATTTAATACTTGACTTACGCTTTGAATGTTTCATAGCTGTGCCACAGGTGTTTCTAGAAATTAAAAATCACTTTTACAAGCTGGAAGTTAAAAATTGATAATATTTTATTACTGATTGTAAGTATGGCAGATACACGTCACACCAGGTTCACATTGTTTCACTGGTTGACACGGTGAAACGCGAGGTTGATAAGTCGGAGGTCTTTGGCATGAAGGCTGAATCGGTTTTGAATGCATCGTGCAAATTGGTGGGGATTCAGAAAATTTTGGTGAGTGTTCATCCACTTCAGAGTTGCAATCGTTATCTGCATTTAAATTGAATTATTTAATTCATTTTATTTTTTCTGATTTAATAATAATTCTCTTACTTGTCTTATCTACAGGTGCGGCACACGTTCTGGCCAATTGATCAGGATTTATGACGTAACTAGTGTCTGACGGAAGGGACGTCGCATTTGATGGCTCTGTCGTGTCAGAATAATGAGGCTCTTCTTCTACCGTCATCGTCATTGAAATTAATAAGGAGTATCTATACTTCCTGTCGAAGAAATAAATTGGGAATGTAATGAAAGTAACATTAACTGAACGCAACGATAACCCAACACGAACACAAGAACTGTCAGTGTGACAGGATCGATAGGAAAATGTCATATAATTCAAATGTTTTTGTCCGACTGTATTATGGGTACTTTTGAAAATTCATTGCCAGTACTACGAGCATTTTGAAGTCTCAGTTACGTGCAGCTAAATAAATACACGACGATATTCTCAGTAGTGACGGTGAATTTTTATAAAAATGCTCTATGAAATTTGATATTATGATTACTGGAATACTTGTGCAAAGTATACACTGTGAAAAAGAAAGTTATTTTGTATAATTTCTTGTATTCAATATGCTTGATTTTAATTAAGAATAGTGGAGTATTTTATTTAAGCATGACGTGCAAGGAATTTTTATTTGTAAATAAGATTTAATTGGATGCCGGAAAATAATTATGAACCCATTTTTGGTGTGTAGCTATAGTTAAAGCACAGATTTAACGATCACGGAAACGGGCAGGGTGGAATATATTTCGCTAAATTTACTTTATTTCTCATCTTGCTTCGTTCTATGACTACTTCCTTGGTCCTCATGCCAAAATCAATACAATCGATTTATTATTGGCGGTTCTACAAAATGAAAGGTTTTTTTTTTCCAAAATAGTTCTGTCGCAATATACAATTTATTGTATCAGCCTTTTCTATCGATCATTCCGTTTTTTGCTTCCCATGTATTATTGAAAATTGAAGGAGGCAAATGAATTCTCAGCTGGTTCAGGGATACAGCATCCCAAAGATCCTATTTTAAGACTGCACATACAAAATAATTGTCACGGGGTAAGTTCACTGATTGTCCAATAGATGGTGCCACGTATCCCGTCCAGGAGGGGTTGTCCCCTTAACGGACATTCGAAGTAACTTTGCATTCATTTAATATAAACTGGGATTATTCAACCATCGGCAAGATAGCGTCAAATATTAAAAATTTATGTTTCTAATGCCTAAGAAAATGCTCCTTAAATGTTTTCCTAATTGCTTCGCTGCTGTTATACAATGGATAAAAAATATTCATCAAACAGAAAAATATTTTTGTTATTACTATTCCAGATAAGCAAACAGACTCTCATATGATTTTCTTATTGAATTAATTGCTCTCAATTTGCTTCGTTTTGCTCCGCAATTTGTTTTTTATTTTATTAAAACATCTATAAATAACATGTAAAATTTGATTTTCGCTTGCACATTAAGACCTGTAAATCAGAAATCCTAGCCAAGAATATTTAGAAGTACTAAAAATTTAACAAAATTGAGTGCGCAACTTCGTCGCGCAGGACTCGGCGAGTGGGGGGAATGGGGGGAGCGCCTAAGGCAGTTTCCGGACTCGGAGTGCTCATTCTTCCTCGAGTCGGTTTCGTATACTGGTCTCTTGGAATCAACCCCTCTTATCCATTTTCAACCTTCTTCTCTTTCTATACTTATATCTTCTTTACTTCCTCATTTCTTGATCTTTCGATCTTTACTTTCATATTTATCTCTTTCCTTCCTACTTTTATACCCCTTATTCCTTACTTTTCTACTTCTTTATTTCTATCTTTCCTTCTGTCTTCTTGTTTCACTTTGTTCCTCTTCACTTTCCATGCTACTTATCTTGCTTGTTCTATTCCTATGGTCGGGTCGAGCATATTCATTCGAGTAGTCATATAAGAGTAGTCACCCTGTTAGAACAGCTATACGTATAGACCATGGTGTCGGGGGTTGCCCTTCCGCCTCATCCGCTGAGCTTGCTCAGTGGATCGGGCCCAAGTTCTGGCCGCAACCAGGACCTTATGGGTCTCCTGACGGGGGCCTTGAGCCCCCTTAGGGTATGTCTTTCGTATAGTGAACCTAATCAGAGTGTCTAGCTCTCGCGTATTTAGTATAATTTACTAAGTTCGTAGTTCCCTTCTGGTGAGGTAGGACCTCACGGAAATGGGCGGGGAGGGGCCGATTTCGCTTGTTTCCTCAGTCGTTACTATCTCTCCTCTTCGCTCTTTCTTTTTAACAATCTTCCTCTTTTTCCCTTCATTAATATCTTCCCTGTCTGCTGCCACCAAACGTTTCTGCTCAATTTTCGAATCTCGTATTCCTTCCTATGTGTCCATCACTTTGCTCCTAATATATTCTTAAAAAATAAGTTATGAAAATGTCCTTTAAAAAAGGAAAAGTCGACAGTGGTAACGCATATAACATACAACAGTGATACACCATATGGTAATGCGCAACTGAAGTGAAACTCTGGAATTTTTGTGTATTTCTGCGAAACTGTGACCGATTTTAAAAAATCAAAGACATATTTTTTAGGAAATTTCCTTGCCTAATACCTTTTACAGGCCATATACCATACTTCTATACTAATAACATACATCTGTAAACTATACATCTGTACTTCGTATACCATATAATTATTGTATTTGTCGAATAAATCATCTTTAAACACTCATACACATTATTTTGCGAATATCCCAGAGTATGAATGAGTTCTGTCTCTCTTTTACCCTCCTCCATCCTAATAGCATCCTTCCCTTCTTCCTCCTTCCTTGTAACACCCCTTTCCAGCTATGCTCCATGTTTTCTGTCATTATTAACATTTCAACTCTGCCATATTATCCATATTCTGACTTCACTTTCCTTCGTCAATACCTTCTACGATAAAATGATTCCGAATGCAATTTGAAAATAGCATCATCGAAACTTCAGTGGGTCAATTCTTATTAAAGAATTCGCATTAGTTCGAATTTTCGCCGATAAGGGGGAAATTTCACCGATTAGCATCTCCCGAGCACGGTAAGTGGCGCCATCTGTGAGAGAACCAGTCAACTTTGATGAAATAATTCCGCAATCAAACCATCGTAACTTCGGTGGGTCAATTCCTATTAAAGAATTCGCATTATTTCGAATTTTCGCCGATAAGGGAGCAGCACCTCCGGAACTATAAAAGCGCTGGACAGCGCCATCTGGCGGCATTTCCCGGAACTAAAAAAGTTGCTTCCCGCAAAAATGCAATTTTAGGGGCTACCTTATTTTCCACGCCCCCTAACGGAATTTCCCGGAACTATAAAAGCGCCGGACAGCGCCATCTGGCGGAATTTTCCGGAA
>JASANN010000265.1:0-19588 GCA_031762395.1 Calameuta pygmaea | reverse complement strand
CCCCTAACGGAATTTCCCGGAACTATAAAAGCGCCGGACAGCGCCATCTGGCGGAATTTTCCGGAACTAAAAAAGTTACTCCCCGCGAAAATGCAATTTTAGGGGCTACTTTATTTTCCACGCCCCCTAACGGAATTTCCTGGAACTATAAAAGCGCCTGACAGCGCCATCTGGCGGAATTTTCCGGAACTAAAAAAGTTGCTCCCCGCGAAAATGCAATTTTAGGAGCTACTTTATTTTCCACGCCCCCTAACGGAATTTTCCGGAACTACGACGAGTTTCGGCAACGCCATCTACCGCAATTATTCCGAACTAGGGAAAAGTACTCCTCGCAAAATTGTATTTTTCTTGGAGTATGACGGGTTACCGAGGGAAGTGAAATATTTTTTATAATTGAATGATATGCCTTCAAATTTAATTTATTGTGTTTATTTAATTCGACAGGAGATGTAATTAAATTGTAATCAATCAATACGAATAAAATAAGGCTACGTATAACGATTACTGTATATTTAATAATACCTACCTTGGTTAGAACAATAATTGAAACAAAGTGGAAAAGTAGGGCGTGAGAAAAAAAATATTTAGTGAACAGTTGAGGAAATTAAAAGATAGCTGCTTTGAAAGTAAGGTTGCATGGGGAAGTCAAGAAGTAAAGTGTGAAACAGACAAAGAAAGAAAGGAAAGAGGAAAATGGCGATGTAGGAGTGAGTAGGAAGATATAAGGATTAGGAAAGTAGTAAAAGAAAGCTGAATGAAAAATAAAGGAAAAATCCACGAAATGGGCCGCGTCCCGCCCATTTCATGTAATCTGGGATATTCTCAGAGGACATAAGTATATTAACGCACAAGTTTTTCAAGATCATTTATTCGACAAATACAATGAAACAGTATATGAAGTACAGATGTACGTATATTAAATATATCACTGCACTATATAATATACATGTTGTATGTTATATGCGCTACCACTTTGGAGTTTGCCTTTTCCAAAGGACATTTTCATGACTTAGTTTTTAAGGATATACTAGGAGGAAAGTAATGGAAACATAGGAAGGAATAGGAGATTCGAAAACTGAGTAGAAACGTTTGGTGGCAGCAACGAGGGAAGATATTGTTGACGGGGAAAAGAAGAAGATTTTTAAAAAGAAAGAGTGAAGACTAGAGATGGTAGGGCTAAGGGAACAAGGAGAGAAGAAGATGCGTGAAACGTATGCACGATGACCCGATTATTCTGGAGGAGCGAGAAAAGAGAACAGTGGAAAGAGTAGGAAAAGTAGGAAGTATGAGGAATCGGAATGGGCCCCTCCCCGCCCATTTCCGTGAGGTCCTACCTCTCCAGAAGGGAGTTACCACCCCTCCGAGGCCCCACAGGGGGGGACTGTGTTTTCTTTTTATTAAGGAAAACCCCCGAATCCTGCGGCTGTCGGGCACAGGACTAGGAGGGGAAAACCTCAGGAAGGAAAGGAAGTTGGATCGAGCGACAAGGAAAACGCAAAAGGGCTAAGATAAGTAATCAAAAGGTCTACCCCTAGTCAACGATTCACCGCAACCAAAGACCACGGGCGTAGCACCCGACGGCGCCCTTGCGAGCACCGCCAGGACATCCCGAGGGACGATATTTAACGCTACAACCTCCATTGCTTCCCATCGAGCAAGCTCAGCGGATGAGGCGGAAGGGCAACCCCCGACACCATGGTCTATACGTTTAGCTATTCTAACAGGGTGACTACTCTTATATGACTACTCGAATGAATATGCTCGACCCAACCAAAGAAATAGAACAAGCAAAATAAGCACAATGGAAAGTGAGAGGGACAAAGAAGTAGAAAAGTAAAGAATAGGGGGTATAAAAATAAAGATTAAATAAGGAAAGAGATAAATATGAAAGTAAATATACAAAGATAAAGTAATAAGGAAGTAAAGAAGAATTAAGTATAGAAAGAGAAGAAGGTTGAAAATGGATAAGAGGGGTTGATTCCAAGAGACCAATATAGGAAACCGGCTCGAGGAAGAATGAGCACTCCGAGTCAGGAAACTGCTTTAGGCGCTCCCCCCATTCCCCCCACTCGCTGAGTCCTGCGCGACGAAGTTGCGTACTTAATTTTGTTACACTTTTAGTACTTCTAAATATTCTTGGTCAAGAGTTCTGATTTGCAAGTCTTAATGTGCAAGAGAAAATCTAATTTTATATGTTATTTATAGATGTTTTAATAAAATAAAAAACAAATTGCAGAGCAAAATGGAGCAAATTGAGAGCAATTAATTCATTAAGAAAATCATATGAGAATCTGCTTGGTTATCTGGAATAGCAATAACAAAAATATTTTTCTGTTTTAACGAATATTTTTGATCCAGTGAAATACAATGAAAAATGTAAATCATCCACGATATGTTTGTTGTTGTTGCATTAATACTTATGTTGATAAACGGTTAACTATTTGATGACTTACCAAAACTGCTTCATGAAATTTACAAAATTTTTGGTTAGAGCAAGCTCGTAGCGCAACGCGTTGCACATCTGAATATTACTATTATAATGGACCATCTGCAATTAATTTCATAGAGGCTATAATGTGTGCAACATATCTGAAAAATTGTTATGAAATTCACATGGGTGCCTGCATAGGCTTCTAGGCCATTTTAAAATTGTTGATAAAGCAGGGAACAGTCTTGCTGGAAACACACATTTGGTACTGCCCTCTCATGGTGCTGATGGCTTTGGTTGGTCAAGTTGGTTCTACACGTGCGAGGAAGGTTGTAACAAGACGGTGATTATAACCTCTGTTTGCGTATATTATTAATTAATTGATTCGTTCAAGGAGAATTATTTCTTAATAGGTAAGTAGGATTTGTAAAAACAGAATCAGCTTTCATACTGGTAAAAAAATAATTCTAAATCACCAATAAATATATTTAATATGTGTACAGAATAAAGTTATTCAATCATATTTTAATTTTAATAAATAGATTATAATGATGTCATATAAAGTTAAGTGTTTATAAATAAAACTTTTATTTTTAGACAAAATGGCAAAGTCACACTCCACAAGCAAAGCTCCTCGGAAGCAGGGTTTCAATCGTTCAGGACATAGTATGAATCCTGAACGACCTACAGAAGGTCTTAAGGGAGTAGCTAAAGTACGTACAAAGGCTACCATCAAGAGATTACAAATGTACCGCAACCAAAAACCAAAACGGAATAAGGTTGGAGAGATAATTAGTCCTGCTCCGTTTCAAGGATGGCATACATCTGGAACGATGTCCCGTGTAGAACCAAATCAGAAATGGTTTGGAAATACAAAGGTCATTTCGCAAAATGCGTTACAGAAATTTCAAACAGAACTGGGTGCTGCTATGAAAAATCCTTACCAGGTTGTAATAAAGCCAACACAACTACCTGTAACCTTATTACAACAAAAAGCAGCAAATGCTCGAGTACATTTATTAGATACAGAAAGTTTCGAAAGTGTGTTTGGTCCAAAGAAGCTACGCAAGAAACCAAATTTGAGTATATCATCTTACGATGAGTTACAGAAACATGCAGAAGAGAAGGAAGAGAATTATGACAAAGAAAAGGATACAAAAGACATTGATCTAATCCGCCCTGATACTGGAATGAAGGATGCTCAAAGAGACTGGGTGATGGCTGCTGGTCAGAGCAAACGAATTTGGAATGAACTGTACAAAGTTATAGACTCATCAGATGTTGTTCTTCAAATTCTTGATGCCAGAGATCCTATGGGTACTCGGTCACCTCCAGTAGAAAAATATTTAAAGACAGAGAAGGCCCACAAGCATCTAATTTTCGTATTGAATAAAGTGGATCTGGTGCCAACTTGGGTAACACAACGCTGGGTCGCAATTCTAAGTGCTGAATATCCTACAGTCGCTTTCCATGCATCTTTAACGCATCCTTTTGGAAAGGGTTCTCTAATAAATCTTCTTCGTCAGTTTGCTAAATTACATGTGGACAGGAAACAAATTAGTGTAGGATTTATTGGTTATCCAAACACAGGAAAAAGTTCAATAATCAACACTTTGAGGTCCAAAAAGGTGTGTAAAGTTGCGCCTATCGCTGGGGAAACTAAAGTTTGGCAATACATTACCCTTATGCGTCGTATTTACTTGATAGACTGTCCAGGAGTTGTTTATCCGTCATCTGAAACAGATACTGAGAAAGTTTTGAAAGGTGTAGTAAGAGTAGAGCTTGTTCAAAGTCCTGAGGATTATATTCCAGCTGTTCTTGAGCGTGTGAAACCGGAATACATGCGTAAAACTTATAAAATCGATGCATGGTCGGATCATATCGACTTTTTGGAAAAGCTTGCACGAAGAACTGGAAAATTACTTAAAAAGGGTGAACCTGACGTAGGAGCAGTTTCTCGTATGGTGCTTAACGACTGGCAGCGTGGAAAATTACCATTTTTCGTAGCCCCTGTTGGATTTGAAGAGCCTCTGGCAAAACAGTCTGAAAACGTGACAGTCGAAACACAAGAAAACGTAGAAAACATAAAAGAATTGAACGATCAGAAAACTGATAACACTCATTCCGAAAATAAACAACCACATGCTCCCATAACAGTTGTGCAAGATTTCAAAAAGATCAAAGTAGTCCTATCTTATTCATCTGATGACATGAAAAACGATCTAGTCACTGATAACAGTGTTATTGAAAATACTTGTGATAAAAGTACCAGTATTTCTGAGTCCATTACGCAGTCTGATATATCATCAGATACTGATTGCGAAGAAGAGGAACAATTAAATGATACAGTTGACGAAGATGAAACTCAGACAAGCTTGAATAATACCACTAACGAACTTGAAGCAAAGGATGCTCAAGATTCTATAACAGAGAGTATGGCTACTGATGATAACGACCAGTCCTTTACAGCAATTGAAAAAGATAATTTAATGCAGAGTGTGTTGGATATCTATGATAAGGACTATGATTCTAGTGACAGCGAGGCAGAGAATCATAAAACGATATCTACGAGTGGCACATTTAACGTATCTGACATAAAAAATACTAAGCACAAACAAGTTAATGGAAAAGAAAAAAAATTGACCAGTAAACAGCGCCGCGCTATTGAAAGAGCTAGTAAACGCAAGAAAATCGGTAGCGATTTTTATGAAGTTACAAATGTGAAAAATAGGAATCGCAATAGAAAGGTTCCCAAGATAAAAAGAAAATAAGATCGAGCTAACATTCTTTTTTAATCATGTTATATGTCAGTATCATGATGATGAAAAATAAAGGCATAAGAAATACGTGTACATATTTAATAATTATATAAGTTCCATAATAAATTACGAAAGATTTTTAAATAAATGATTTTCAAAAGACAACAAAAAGTTTAACATCATTACCATCTTTATCATAATAATTCGTCATTAAAATAAACATCGAGATTTACATAAATATATACTGGCTACAAATTATATTTCTTTCACCAACCTAAAAAGCTAATAACATTGTTACAGAACAAATCCTTAAAATAATAAGCAGGAATCGAGGAGCATAAATACGAAATTAATTGATATATTATATCCATTTTCTTGAAAGATAAAACAGTACGGTGTTTGCTACTTTTTTTTTAAATATTTCATTCCCTGGTAGCTTTAAAAATTCATCTGGACTGAGTAATGCACTATTTTGAATTTCACTTTTGGTTTTTGTTATCGCTTTAAACATAAACAAAGTATCAATTAATTTATTAGGAGCATTTTTCTTCAATTCCGCATTAAATTTCTCCCTGGTATAATTTTCGGTATTGCATTTTACTTCTTTCAAGGTATTTATTAAATGCCGATGATACAAATCAATCAATTCATCAAAGTGGGATTGAATAACATCCTCAATCACGCTGGAAAGTATAAAAAACACAAGATCCCTGATAGGACTGGCATATCTGAACACTTGAAAGTCCACAAATTTCACTTTCTCAGGTGCTCCCATAGAATTATAACAGAACATTATATTGTTGGTCCATAAGTCATCGTGTATAAAAGTTCCAAAGGGTTCATTTACATCATACGTTTCTTTGACACTCTTCTCCATTATTGTTCTAACTGAAGATGTATATTGTTCAACGCTTGGTATACCTAGCAACTCTGTACATACCGAATCAATATTTTCATACATGAACAAAGTCGTATTAATCAATTCAGAACCACCGACGTTCCTCATCTCCTCAAAGAATTCAGGTCTCTTTAATTTTAAAGCTATACCCAACCCATGAAATTTGGCTAAATTTTGTATGACTAATTTAGCATGCTTCAAATCCATTCCAGTGATCCGGTTGCCAATTTTGTAATTGTCTATTGACAAATTTTCAAGAAGAATCGCCGCATCTTCGTCGAACTTCTCATCTCCGAATAATGAGAGTCTGGCCCCATAAAACTTTGGAGCACCATCAAAGAGGTCATCTTCTTGTACACCAGCATCCTGTTGCAAGATTCTATATGCCGGCAACACTTCCTTATACATAGCAATCTCTTTTGGAAATGTCCTCTCGGATTCGAAGCACTTCCGCAAGAAATCGACAGCAGGTACCATCTTTGCTACTGCATGAATTACCTTAGATTTCGAGAATTTATCACTTTTAATCGTTGCCTCCACTTTGTACATTGTACTTCCATAATTATCACCAGGTGCCGTTAGATTAGACGTGGTAAAATTTTCCAAAATCATATTATCTCCAAATTCGGATTTGAATAATCCATCTGGTTGCTTCAAGGTAATTACTGTTTGCTGGTCGAACCACATTTTTGATCAAATTTCTTAAAAGTTAATCGAATAATTATTTGTTTCTTTCTCTAGATTAATCTACACAATTCTGAAACCCAAGTATTACAGTTAATGGTTCTATCCAAATGCTTTGTAAATTTTCTGAAATACAGTGTCTACTTAAAAGAAGATTAACAACGTTTTTCCTTTAAGAATTAAAGATCTACTGGTATCGAAACACTAATAGCAAGTATCTATATGAAAGAATCTCAGCCAATGAAATAGTAGCTTACAAAAATTGCTGTTCTGTTAAAGTATCTTAATTGAACGTTACAGTGATGTAAGTTGTCATTCATTTTAAAATGCTAGAAATATTACGTGCAGTACGAATTACGACATCTAAACATACGCTATTATACATCAGCACTGTTTTTGTAAAGGCTATAAGAAATGGTTGTACAAAATTTCTTACTTACAATTTGCCAACTAATTGCACATCAATTAACGTAATGGTACATTGAATAACACCCTACATAATAATATAAGAAACTTTTATAAAGCAGTCGATTTAAATTATTTTCTATTTTTAATCAAAAGACACAGACGATCCCTTGACCTTTCGCTTTTACTTCTCGACATCTTTTCTTTTGAAGAGTCTAACTTAAAAAAAAAATGATTTTCATCGCTTCACTTAAATTTATACATGTTTACTTACACCCTAAAATTTGAATTTCGCTATAATTGTCTATAAGACCCTGTTATAATCTTTAGAGTCATTCTTTGCTGATAAAATACAAAATTCACGCCAAGCGTCTCATAAACGATTTCATTACCTTCGAACCTTTTGAATGCTTTATGTCTTATCAGCACCATCAATTTCAATATTAATTTTTATAATTTTTAGCATGAATATACAGTGAAACATTTCTAAATTAGCATCTACGACAATACAGTTCTTACATTTTTTTCCGTGTGAACATGGAAACGTCACATCCCATTCTATCCAAAGTATACATCAAATTTTCATAATAAAAGTCATCGATATTTTTTCGCTCGTCCACATTAAGATTTGTGAACAAAAAGAATATCAAATCTCGCAAGGGACTTTGATACATGTATATTTGAAAGTCAAAAAATTTTACGTCAACGGATTTTCCATTCTCATCTGCATGAAGCGTCATATTATTTATCCAAAAGTCAGTACGTATTAACGGTGCCCCATGGTTCTTCAGGCGTGACTAACCAAGAGTCCGACATTTTGTTGAAGTCAATGTGAGCAAATTTCAAGCCGTGCTTTCCTATTGCGGAAGCTTAAAGAATTCGAAGCATGTCGCTTATGGTCCGAGAGCAGATTATAATTATCTCGATCGATTTTTTGGAAAACCGTTACTCGTCGCGAATTTTGACTAGTTTATTGAAATAATCGAACGAATTGACAGAATTGAAATCTAAAATTATTCCTGTGTATACGTACGAATTTTAAATTATAACATAATTTTTTATAATGAAATTACTGTGCCTTCTCTGAATTACAATGCAGTACGTGAAACATTTGCACGGAACACGCCGGTATACTTGTTTCTCAATTTAAATAATTATAACAAAAAAATGGTGCTTGACGTATTTAAATTGTTAAAAGACAAGCTATATTTATAAATTATAATTACACATGCAACTACACTGTTACGCCTATATTCCATCTATACGAAAATAATCGCTCTTGTAAACATTATACTGTACCCACGTCACAACCATCCTTTCTCAACGTAACACAAAATTATTTGACGCAGGCGTATCATGTACAGCTCATTTCCTTCGTACTCGAGGATTCCTGTCGGATTCGTCTTGTCTTCGCCGTCAGCTTCGACATCGAGCGTCAAAATTTTCATCATGATCAGACAATGTAATAATTCTATTCTTGCGCACTCCATAAGATGTTTGTCAAAGACTTCCCGCGGAAACTTTGATACGTCACATTCCATTCTAATCAAAACAGCCAGAAAACTTTCATAGTAACAGTCGATAAGTTCATCGATATGCTTTCGCGCGTCGTCGTCAAGACTTGTAAACAAAAAGAATATTAAATCGCGCATAGGACTTAGATACATATACATTTGAAAATCCACAAATTTGACATCATCCGGTTTACCATTCTCATCCATATGAAGCATCACATTGTTAACCCAAAAGTCATAATGTACTATGGTGCCCCATGGTTCTTCAGGTTCCGCGATGAAACAATCAAATAAATCTTCAAAATTAAGAGCATAGATCTTCGAGGCATATTTTCCCATTACAGGATCACTGGCTATCTTCTCCACCATAGATTTTAAACTATTTATCATCGATCCATCCATTTTCAAATCCACGGGTTTCATGAAAATCTTTAATTTCTCAAAAACTTCGGGTTTCTTCCATTTCAAGGCCATTCCAAGCGCGTGAAATCTCGCCAAAGACTTTAGTATTAATTTCGTTTCATCGAAATTGTACCCTACCGATCGCACGCCACAGGAATAACCACGAACTATCAAATTCTCCAAAAGTATCGCAGCGTCGTCATCGAATTCGGCGTTAGGATCCAATGACAGTCTAGAACCATAATACTTAGGACCAATTTCAAAGGTTTCATCTTCCTTAAATCCGGATTCCAATTCCAGTTGCTTGTACGCTTCTAAAATATGTTCGTACATGCCAATTTCTTTTCGAAAAGTCACTGGACTTTGATAGATATCCTTTTCGTCAACAGACGGTGGCGCTATCTTTGCTATGGCGTGCAGAACCTCCTTGTCCGCATTTTCATTCCTTCGGACAACAGCGTCCACTTTAAGAATTATGCTCGCGTAATTCTCACCCGGGGGTAAAAGTTTTTCCGTTTTGAAGTCATCGACGACAAGTCCGTCACCAAGTTTTTTTCGTAATAAACCTTGCAAATCGCGAAGCATAATGCTAAATATATCTCACTAATCGACAGGTAGACTTTCTACACGACTCCAACGGTAATTCTCTCGCGATTTTTATATTCCTCTAAATAATCGTCACACTACCAAAATTATCTTACTATGGCAGAGGATACCTTTTCACACTCTCAATTCAGCAGCAGTACTAGACTGATTTGAAAATTAGATCACTCGACCTATTAATGCAACTATGCATTCTCAGTAATCTTATTTGTCCTTGTACGACAGTGGTACTCAACTATTTATCTTATCTCTATTATTAAAACATTGTCGGCTCCGATGGGAGCCATTGCAAGCAAAAATTTTAACTATAAATCCATGGAGTTTTTAAAAATGAAATCTTAGTTTTTGCCTCATTCTTAATTATTACGTTATTTAGAACGTGCCGTGCCCAATTATTAATAATATGATTGAGCAATTGACTGGTAATTGTCTACTTTGATAAGAGAAGCAGAAGAATTGTTGAAACTTTCTGTTTTATCTGTTTACTTAATTTAATCTTGGTTGGTAATTTATCATTGTGGTTTAAAATTATCATTAGATTGTTATCTATTTGTCACGGTATAAAAATATCTCTTCTAGTTATCAATATGACTATCCCTAACAACTCTAAGGTGCATTCAAAACTATTTCTCCACGTGGCGCACGTGATAGGGAGATTTCATAAGGTTTTTAATATTTCTTTAAACTAAATATCGTTTACTGTCATTAAATAATTCAACTTATCTCCATGATGCCTGTCGACCCAACAACCTTAACAGACTAATTCTTCAAAGTAGATGTGGGAGATATAATTGTCTAGAAGGTTGTGTGATGATTATACAATTTATGATATTCTCCAGGACATACCTGAACACACCGACCAAACTCATGCTCAAGTATAATACATTTATTCAAAATACAATGAAATATCAAAATATTGTGGCATATTAGTTACAATGTAACTACTTCCCTTAGAGTATTAAAAGAACAAAGAAAATCAATGGCCATTTGTCATAAATCAAATACAGCTATTATCTCTTTGCTTCTCTTAATGATAAGTATGTAAGAAATATTATTTATGGTACTTAGCACAATTATAGTAGAATAGTAATGCATATGCTGCTTCGTATCAATCACCATTTATCGTATATTACTCATTTATTACATACCAAGTGAATAATTCCATTTATGCCCCCATTAGTCCAGATACTGTTGAATTCATCAGTCTTCAATTTTCATGTGTAATATATATTCTGGGCCAGATAGTGCTAATTGGAGTTAGGCAGGCAAGACCGAAGCCTCTTCTACGAGTTTACTGTGAATTCCCCATAGATTCTGTAATTAAAAAAACATGAACAAATTATTTTAATGTTTCAGGAATAAACTTATTTTAATTGGGCATGTAATCTTAACAATCAGGCATAGATTAGGTTTGTCAACTACTGTTAGGTAGATAGAAAAAAAAGGACTAGTGTATTAACAGCAAAAAATCTAACTATATCCTAAGGATTTAATGTGATTAAGATAGCGGCAAGTTTCTAATTATTAAAGCTGTAAATATAAAGAAATTTGCCATAGAACACATTTATTTGAGATAAGCAACAGATTAAATTTATCAAGCGTTTCGCCTTATTCTATATCTTTTATCGTAACTTTGCGGTTCGAATAAAAGCAATAGTTTGTCATAACGTTATACGCGCAATGAGGTAAGACATAGATAACTACCATTCTGAACGTCGTGTAAAGAACGACGAGGGATCGCATCTCCATCTTCCTCAATCAATTTGTGATGAACCGCGCTGAGGGCCTGGACAGTATACAGGTGAAATATACAATACCAAACATATAATAGAAAATAATAAAAATTGAAACCATATCTCTTAGCTAATGATAATACAATGAAAAATTTAGTACAGCTTTTGTGATTTACTAAAGCGTTATTATTGTCAGGTTAGCGAAAATCAAAATAATGGCCGTGTAAAGTAGGTTTTTTAGTTAGAAGAATGATTGGGATATTAAGAATTTAAAACGCGGATGCTAATGTACCTTGAAGTATTTGACTGTCTTCACACGTAATTCGAGAGTAGCATCTTCGTCGCAGATGATTAGTGTGCGTGGATGCTGCTGAAAAGCAGAGACAGTCCACATGTGATTGACTCCTTCTTCAATAGCTTTGTACAGTGCGAAAGCCTTGTGGGATCCTGTGATTAAGATCATCACTTCTTTCGCATCCATCACAGTACCAACGCCAACAGTCAGTGCCTGTTTAGGGACCTTATTTATGTCATTTCCAAAGAACCGTGCATTAGCTTCCAGGGTATCCTGAGCTAAGGTTTTCACTCTTGTACGAGAGACCAGAGAGGATCCAGGTTCATTGAAGGCTATGTGGCCATCAGGTCCGATACCTAATTTGCAAAAAGTATTGTTAGAATCTTTATAAATATTTTTTCTTTTGGTATAACACAGACATTAAAATTTTACTTTACCTCCAATGAATAATTCAATTCCACCAGCTTCTTTAATTTTTCTCTCAAATTCATTACATTCGTGCACCAGATCTGGTGCATTACCATCCAAAATATGAACATTCTTTGGATCTATGTCGATATGCTTAAAGAAATTATTATACATGTAATAGTGATAAGATTCTGGATGATCTCTTGGTAAGTCAACGTATTCATCCATGTTGAATGTTTTTATATATTTGAAAGAAATTTTTCCAGCCTTATGATACTCTATGAGTTTCTTATACATTCCAAGTGGAGTACCTCCTGTCAATCAAAGCAATCAATATTAAGTATGCAAATCAATAAACATTTTAAAGTAGATAAAAGATATTAAACTAAGTACCAGTAGGAAGTCCTAAAACAAAGTACTTATTCTCATTAGGTTGAAAGTCCTTGATTCTCTTAAGAACATATTTGGCTGACCACTCCGAAACATAATCCACTGTATCACAGATAACTAGACGCATTTTAGCTAATTACGTTCTGCAACAAGAGAATAAAATAAGTATTTATCTATCAAGCTTAAGGAGATGCTCATAAACACTCTTATAACTCAAAAATGAAACATATTAGAGTACTTCTACCTATAACGAATATATGGATGCTAGTATAGAGATTCACCACAAAGCACAGATTAAAAAGTAGCAACGACCGTTTATCTCTGTATTGCAACACAAAGAAACCAGACACCAACGTACAATTATATACTGACATAAAATATCTTCAGTCACATTTCAAAACTTGTGAACATTTAATATAGATACAACTGTATATTCCTTAAGTGTATCTTACAAGACAAAGAAAAGTATTTTTCAAAAATATGAAACTATTAATGTATCCTGAAACGGACATTGAGAATAGAATGTCTCACATCTGACGTTTTATACAATGAGGCCCAATTACTACAAGCCTTGAAATATTGACGACACCTTTTCAATCAAAGGTCAATAACCGACGGCTGTTGACCTTTTTATAAAGAATCATATAACAAAGAATACGCCAACAATATCACAAAGCTTTTTAAATACCCCATAATTCATTATTATAGTATTGAAAAAATGCAAAGTAGTTATAGACTAGATACCACTAGATACAGATGCCTTTCGAATACGAATGAGGTAGTATAAAAATACAGACCCGGTTTGACAAGTCAGCAAACTCTGAACACCAGTATCAAAGGTCTGTACTAACCTCCTGAAACAGCTGACACAGACTAACCTAATGCTAAATTCAGTAAGTGCAAATGAATTTTGACAAATGTATCAAAGAATATTTTTGTGTATGTACAACATGAGATGCATTACCAATTTGATTTACTCTTCAGATTATAAACAATCCAGTATAGAAAAAAATTGGACTTTGCCGCTGAAAATTAATTAGAAAATGATTTTAGCTGCAATCACTAACTTTAGTAACTAAGGATAAATATACAGAGGCAGACAGAGGGCATATCTGACTAGGTTTGAAATCACAAGAGCCTGGATGTGGCAGAAATTCGTACATTGAGTTACCGACTGAAACATCCACGTTACGAATCCACAGAAAGATGGTGCCGTCTACCAAATAATATGATAATGAATAGTGAAATTAAGTAAATACGTATCCCTTGAAGATCTACAAGTATTATCTTTGGCTAATTACTCTTCAAGTTACACACAATAAAAAATCACTAATTTTACAAAAGATCATGAAGAATAACTCAGGATTGGACGAAGCTATATTGATGGCAAGTGTATGGTAACAAGACGATAATTTGTGTCGGTTGAATTTGTTCATAGTTTATAGTTTAAAGATCAGAAACAAGCTCGTAAAAGAAAAATGAAAAATTATTAATTCTTGTACCTAAGAGAACAAGTTTAAAAAATTTTATTTTGATCCATGACTTTTCCCATCTCAAACTCCTTTCAGTTATTCGTGAGAACTTCAAGATTGCTGCTTAAACGGACGTGCACGATGACTAGGAAATAAACAGATAAACAAAAGTCATTGACCAAATAATTCTTGTCTCCAATATGCTATGTTTCTTGTGGTTAAAGGCTCGGCCTTTCCTTTGATTTACACGACGACTTGACGGTTATTGTTGCACTACACGTATTTTTGTATACAAACTAATTATTCTATTATAATATAGAAAATGGTGGTAAAGGGTAAAGAGTATAGAAATAGATGTTGTGAAGGGGACTGAAGGTAAGAAGCAAAAAGTCTCAAGGGAAAGACGATGACACATACAGTGAACGATTATTACAAACATTACAGCTGACAGAGAACAGATGTAAGGGATCGGGTTAAGCGATTCAAGGTGCAAAATGCACGCCATCGTCTTCCATGGTAAAGTTTTCTTGCCTGCAGTGTCTATAATTTATCTGACAATACAAATATAATATTGGATAATGTATTTTACGTTATTCGCAAACCTCTCAGAGATTTATTTCCAGGGAAATACCAAAGCCTCAAATTTTACTTGTCTCTAAGTCTAACAAGTCTGAGAAATTATCCAGGTTAACGCAGTAGTCTATCCATTATTCGTTAACAGAATTAAAACAATAATTATAAATACGTTTTACAGAAAGATTAAAATGAAAATAAAGGCACGAATAAAAGAATTAATCAAACACAGTCGCTCTTCTCTTTCTTATTAGTTTCTTCTCGAATGAGCTTGGCAATGATACTCAGACCCTGAAAAGCATAAAATGAATAACAGAATGTAATACTTCACGCATTAAAACGTACCTTCTCGATTTCATCCGGCGTCGCATAGCTATAACAAAGTCGTAAATGCTGATCAGATTGCGATATATCGAAATTGAATGCGTTTCCCGGTAGAGCAAAAACGTCATTAGAGATAAGTTTTTTCGTCACCAGATCGAAGACGTCCTCCACCCCTAAGATCTTTATCCAGACGAACATGCCACCGTTTGGTACGTTCCACTCTGCCAGACCTAGAAAGAAAGGGGTGTCATAACGTTCATAACGACGTTGGTAGATAATGAACAAATTAGTTGCTTCAACGAACATAGACACGCCAATTGATTACCTGTGAAATGTTTCTCTACAGCAGCCAGCATTACGTCACGTTTCTCTTTGTAAAATTTTTGAATGTATCGAAAGTGTTTTTCAAATTGTTCTTCGTTCCAGCTCTCGAAGAGCTTGTAAAGTAAAACCTGAGAGAGGGACGAAGTGTGAAGAGTAGAATTTTCAATGTGAAGTAAAATCTTCTGTAAAAGAAGCTTAGGAGCTGTGATAACCCCAACACGAAGTCCTGCGCTTATTATCTTACTGAACGAGTCGAATCTTATGACACGTCCGTCGGTATCCAAAGATAAGAAGGATGTCGGTGGCTTCTCCAGGAAGTGTAGAAAGAAATAGGCATCATCTTCGAGTATAAAGAAATCATAACGTTGCGCCAACTCGTAGATCCTTTTTCTACGATCCTCGGAGAGTACAGTCCCTGTAGGATTAGCACCAGTGGGATTGACATAGAGCACCTGAGATAAAAAAATCCTTGTCTCTTACTTTAAAAAAAAAGATACGATTTCATAAAGAAGGATAAATGTTTACCTTGGGAAGCACTAGGCCGTCCCGACGTCGGTTCTCCAGTATCGTCTCAATCCTCTCTGGTATAATACCATCAGCATCATCGTCGACCCCGACGACTTCGACTCCCAGAGGATTCAGCTGAAAGGAAAATCAAGGTCTAGGTCAAGAGAACGATCAGAACTGAGAGAGAAGGAGCGACTACTACGAGTACTCCTGGTCTCATCAAATGTGAAATGACGTTGAGAATCATGAAATGACCATGAAAAAATTGCGACAATTAATCTGAAAATATGTTGAGCAGCGAGAAGCACAAAAATGAATAGTTTGACATAATGGTGAAGTATGATACGTTATTATCTAGTGGCGCCATCTACGGACAATAATATCAAATTCAAGGACTAAACCTTTAATGATGCCATACTATAATTACTACAGTCGCGTATTAAATGGCATCTATTTCTCAGGAATTTCGTCCGAAAAGTACTTTCCGTATGCAGAGTTATATCTGCTTGGTCGCCAATCGAATTAACTTCCTTGCCTTAAGGTAAATTGCGCGTTTTATCGCGGTCATGAAAACTCCCAACTGTTAATTCCGTAAGGGCGTCTCGCTCTTGGACTTTCATGTTTTCAACATTCCAAGATTCAAGAGTTTCTATATGTTTCTCTCTTCGACATCCATGCACCTCTTGTCTCTACGACATTTGCTTAACGATCCTCAATGAATCTTTCTCACGTCGATCGTCTTCACGAGTTAAACTTACTTAAACTCCTGGGAAAGTTTAACTCGTTAGTCGATAAGTTACCATAATTTTGAAAAACGCAAACGTAAAGTGGTTGAAAAATATTCGAATTGTGAGAATCCATCATTTTTTGACAAACACTCACCGCTCCAATGGTTCCAGCGTAAGTCGGACTCTGGACCATCACAGGATCACCTTCCTCGAGAAGAAGATCAAATGCCTTGCAGCATGCATCCTGGGATCCAGTAGTGAAGGCCACGTCCCAATCATTCCTTGGTGGATTGTGCCATTTTATCTGAAACTCTCTCATCTTCTGCAAAAGCGGAGGATATCTGACGAAAAAGATGAAGGCGAGGGAAATTCAAAATTATTATCAAGGTACAAAAAATGTCCCAATCAAAACACTCACCCTTGAGAAGCTCCATATTGCAAAGCTGTGTCAAGATTCCGACCAGAAAGAGAATATCGTTGACCATCCTTGTACGTAACAGTAATATCAGCGAACGGAAATGTTTCCGTGTTTGGCAATCCACCAGCTAAGAAGACTGAATCGGGTCTGTCGATACGGGCCTCGGCTAGATAAGTTCAGTATATCCAGAGAATGATCATCAACATCCTGAACTGTACTTTACTTCAAAAGAAAGGATAATTCGGAATATCCAAATTCATAAAAACTTCACTTGCTTACTCATTTGCCTGATTAAGTTGGGCTTTCGTCTTTGCGAAGATTTTGTAGTAAACCTGGAGTAGTCCATATTCTTACAGCTGGCCATATATCTACGTGTGATCTTTTCCATTTAGTAATTAACAATGGAAACTCAATCAATTTCACAGTTACACTAAGCAAAAAATGCAACGGCTAAGATAGTAATCCGATTCTGATTGACGTAATCTGTTATCTAATACATAGCGCAATGAAGAACGCACTGCGTGTTGACGTTTCGCGAACAGGAAAGCCGTTAACGACAGCTCGTACTGCGCATGCGTCCCATTCAAAGGGGTCTAACGAATAAGGTCAGGGTCGGCTCATATTTCGGAATATGTAAAATATTATGTACACTCATTAACCCAAATAATAATAAAGAATGACATCAAAATAATAGATAAACGAGAACTAGTGAGGTTATCGTGAATGAACTTTGCAAAATATTTTCTAGTAACTGAAAGCGCATCAGTGACCCGAAAGGAAAGTCAAAATGGCCGACTGACGATACGAATAGAAAAGCCAGATATAAGATACCCTACATGGAAGAATGAAAAGTAAGTCCGATAGACATCAGCTATAATATCGATAAAAACTCATATCGATGACCTTTTTTTCTAGATATTATCCCAGCTCGACTCGCTATTCTACTTTCTTGATGAAGGCTTACAAAGCAGTCAGGCTATACGAATTTTTTATGTCGATGCTTACGCACGTGGCGATACGTCGTATCGATCGACGATATCTGCTGACCAGCCGTTGGGAGGTGTAAAAAAAAAGTTTAACACTATTTTTATTGACCAACTGAATCGGATTAAAATGCTGCTCCACCACGATTAAACATTCTATTACTCATAATGAAGCAGCAGAAATAAAAAGACAGTCTACCATCGGAACAAACATTATCACACAGGAATGAGTAATTTGAAGAAAAAAAAAAAATCCAATCAACGTAACCTTACGAAAACAATTATTGAAGAATTACCAAGTGCATTATTTTGTAACATTTATTCCAATTCCTTAACACCTTGTGTGTGTATTACGTCATAAGTCCCAATACCGACTGGCATGTCTCTCCTACGAATGGTGTGTATATGTCGTGTCTTAATGCATCGAGTATACGTGAATCGCGTCGTCGACTTATTGTTTCGATAATATTTTAATCCCTTTAACGTCTCAAATAACATTGCATAACTTATTGTATTTATTGCGTGATAAATGCTCCTTTCGATATCAATATATATTCAGCCGATTGGGCTTATTTGCGCAATATTATTGAAACGCACTCTATACGGAGATAACGTGCGGTTGAAGTGCGGATGGACTAGGAAAAAATGCCAGTAAAAAACGAGCAATCAATGTCGAATGGAACCTTTATCTTAAGGGAGACACGGTACGAGTACAAACTGATAAGCCGATCGATTCAATTTGGCTTTTAATAATCGTTGCCAACATGAATACTCGGCCAAACTCGTTCTGCAAGCCCGTTTACTTCTTCGAGGCCATTTTGACTTATTTTCACCAACAATTTTTTCCTACCTTGGACTCTCTCCTTTTTCGTTTCTCTATCGCGTCTTTAGCTTCGTCTCTCTCTCTCTCTCACACACACACACACTCGTGCCACTCATACATATCACACGCTTTTCAATCTTGCTGAAATATTTACAAAACAGATGCTTAACCGATTAAACCCTTAACGATCGCTTATCGTTACGGCTAGAAGTACGAGTTTCGTCTCTCTTAATAAGGTAGTCAACACTTGCTCTCCCTAAGAAACGTATTCGTAAAAACAACGCAATGTGAACATCCTCCTGACAGTCGTCGTTCCTCGGGGAAGCCATCCTTAACGCGATAGGGAGATTTCAGGCGCCGTTACGGCCCACCCTCTGTGCCGCTTTTTAGAGCTCTTTGGACTTCTTTGGCACCAGGCAGAACGAGAGGGTTGTGAGGGGGAGAGGAGGGATGGGCTGGTGAGGTGGATACGAGGATAAAAATGGATCAAGGTTATTTAAGAGCTGCTGAGAATGTACGGAGGAGCTGATGACAGGAAGTGATGAAAAGTGCAAGAGGGCGATGGAATTCCCGAGGGAATTGGGTGAATCGGAGGGGGGCAAGGAAGAGGGTTGAAATTAAGGTATATATGGAAGATGGACGATCAGCCAGGTTTGTTCCACGTTAGAAAAATACGCCGGGCTTCGGGACCTGGCGTCGCAATACGGTTGTCTGTCGCCACTTGAAAATTCGCTTAATTACATTACATCGCCTAAAAGGCCTAGAGTCTCTAGCTAAAGTCGAAGAGTAGAAAACTTATAAAAGTACGAAGGTCTACGCGACTCACTGACGATACACAATTTTTCTCTCGCTTCTCTCTCTCTCTCTCTCTCTCTCTCTCTCTCTCTCTCTCTCTCTCTCTCTCTCTCTCTCTCTCT
>JASANN010000263.1:0-11482 GCA_031762395.1 Calameuta pygmaea | reverse complement strand
CTTAAAGTGGCAAGAACCCAATACCTTTACGTGATCCCTGATCACAACCCTATGCTAGCTCCCTCTTGCTTCCGCAAGCGGTCGCTTACGCATAGGACGTAAAATCAGATATATACAAATCTTTAAAATCAATTAAAAATGTGTACAAGCGCTACACATGCCACTTTTTTGTAATAGCTTAACATTATTACACTCACCACTCTAGTAGCAGCAGTAGTTGTAGCAGTCCCTAATCGTTTTGCTGCTTTTCTTTTTGAATTGCTTAGAAACAGGATAAGCGCTATATCAAATAACGATGATAAAAAAAACGAAAAGAAGAACAAAGAGGTTTTTTTACACTTACCACCGATTTTAAATCCGTTTTTCACTACTATCTGTTTCTCCACACTATTTTTCGTAAATTTTTTTAAACTTCTTCTCGCCTGTGCTTGTCATTGATGTGTACTGATAAGATGCTTGAGGATGGCACCGTCTTTTTCCCTACGATGACCATAATTTGTTGCATAGTTGCAAATAATAGATACCTGTAGTAGGAGTTTACGCGTGCCAGGGTTTCGTAGGTTGTCAGTCAACTAGAGTGGTTGTTCAGTTCTTGTTTGTTTACATTTATAATAAATTGTGTTCACTTTATTTATCTAAATGCACTTTCACATTTTCCTATTTTAAAACCAATCTCTCTTTTCGTGCCATCGGCATCATCATCATCCTTATTATCAATATCACGGCTACTAAATTCGGTGAAGGAACATCTCAATCTTACAAAATCTCAGATGGCGTTAGTCTCCCCCGTCCTCAACTATTTATTTGATTGCGGTATTCATTTGTTTTAGTAAATCTAGAATCAACTTCAACTGATATTCAACCTTATTCATTTTTCCCACGGTAATTAGAGGCATACCCCGATACCCAGTAAAGTATGCAAGCATTGACTCAAAATAGAACGACCTAGTAGTATATTACGATTCAGTAAAGACACCAGACTAGATGAATTGACCTTCATTCTGGTTCGGACGTAACAGTTCCGTATTTTATTCTGGAAATTTCGTTCGTGTTCCATATAGTTATTTTTACGTGAATCTCCCGAGTTGCATTTGTCTTCAGATCTTTTGTTTCCCGATTTACGACCCAGCGAAGAGTTTACCTGGGTGTTTTTCCTGAGAGAGCTCAACAGTATAATTTCGACTACATCTAGCACTAATTTCATACATGGAACGAGGCGTTGTTATTTGTCAACGTGGTTTTAACCCGTTGGCTGCCACGATAAATTTCTTAAAACGTAATTTATAGGAACCTGCCGGTCACCGGTGACCCCCATGGCAGTCAACATGTTAATCAAAATCGTCATTACAAGCTATACAAATTTATCACAGCATTACATTATTATGTCAAACTCGCTCGCTTGCCGATGATATTTGTATAACTATCATGAAAATTAGTAATAATATAGACACATCTCTCATTGTATTTATTTAAGGACTCTCTTTATTTTTTGGAAATGCCATTAAAAAATATTTTCTTATTAATACACCTTTATTTTTTAGCACTAACTTCAGAACGGTTAGAATTGGCCCGTAGAGGACTGCAGTGCTTTCTAAAAACTTTAAACATACCTATTTTTGGAGAAACTAAACAAAACTTATAAAAAAAACTTTCCTCGCTTTTGACGTCATACACTGTACATGGTTTTATGTTAAAACTATTACTTGCCAAGTTTGAGAATATTTTATTACTTCATTACAAAAAAATATGAAAAATAGTATAATAAATGCTTTATAATACTTGTATAATAACGTATTACTGGCAAAGGGAATCCACTTTATTTACTTTTTTCTTACAAATTGAAAAACATATTACTTTGATCCAAATACTTGTTCAATGTATCCTTTTAATGTGCTTAATTGACGCATTGTCTCAGGGTCAAGAGCCGGGATATTTGAGAGATGTAGTTTATCCTTCGGTACAAAAGACATAACTCTTCCATCTTGTAAAGGCACGTTAATGGTTGCAGTTTCGTCTTGTACAACTGAGGAGACCAACAGTGGGCTTCCTTGTAAACTAAGAACCATTTCTCCTTGCCGCGGTCGTCGTAGTATATTCATCGGAGAATTTGGGTTTACTTTGGGTTTTATGACATTGGGCATGTTCGCTTTAAGTGAAGTAGAGCTTTGAGATACCCCTACTGATCTGCCGTGTTTTATAGCCACCAATTGTAAATCATCAATTTTAGATTCTTTAGTTCGTGATTTACTACGTGTCCTTTTAGCTGCTTCAGTGCTGTAAATAAAAATAAACATGAATATTTTAGATATATAACTAAAGAGATAAATACAATGGATCAATGAAAAACGTTGTGACGTATTTTCTTCATTCGACACCGATAACGCGAATCAGAAAGCTAACCTACGCCACTTTCCTACGTCCACCCTTCATTCGTGCATCCGCATGTCAAGCAGGCGTCAGCCACTCCTTATTTCACCGGGAACTAGTGAGCCGATATGTTCTGGGAGTTAAAGTGGAACAGCTATCAGAACGGACAGTATAATATCAAATTCAATCGATTTTTGGGGTCGCGTGTAAAAAAAAGAACATCGATTTTTAGGGGTCGCCTAAAATCGATAAACAAAACTCAATGCGAAAACGGAAGCAGACGATGCCGGAAATGCATGGACGCTCAGTTTATAGGTTACGGTCGAGAGTCGGGGTAAGCATCAGGTAAATAGTGCGAAAGATAGAGATCAAATAAAGAAGAATGTAAAAGAACGAAACCGAAGCTAGAAAATCGGAATCCCTTCACCAGTTAATAAATTGTAAACCTTCACCAGAGGTGATTCAACTAATTCATGAAGCCGAAGAACTGCGTCTATATGACATTCTTTGATCACAGCACTAAAATACAGAACTGTATATCAAGAACACGCGTAGGATGAAAGAAAATCTCCAAGATGTTTTTAATTTTGCAACAACTGCACGATCAAGAACTTTCCATACAGTATAGGCCACAGTCAAAAAAACTATCAAAACACAGCATGGCAGCGCGAACCAACTCGCGGCATCTTGTCGACGTCCCAAAACAGACTGCTTTTACACGAGCAAATTTTGAGAAAAAATTATTCTGATTGGTTGAACCATTATACAAAATGATAGTTGTAGTCGTCTTGTGCCGTGAATTGAAAAATTAAGTCACCTCTTGTTTTTTTTTTTTTTAAAGAAAAAATGTTTCTGTGCCATAAGTGTGTTGACAAGAAAAGTTTTTTAGTTTTTATATAAAATGTTTCTCGGAGGTTTTTCGGGTTGCTGAATTCAAATCTAAAGATAAATTTGCAAAATTTTAAATGGCTGGTCCAATATGGCCGTTAGAAATCTAAAAACTAGTCTCACTCAGGGGCCATAAATTATATATTTTTTATATGTAGTTTAAACAGCTAATGCTGATCTATAACTTTTAGTAACGATTCAGTAATCACAAATCGATTTTAGTTAAGCGAAAATGATGTGGAAGACAAGTTTTATTTCAATCGGACTATTTATTGAGATTTCTAGCGACCATATTGAATCTGCCACTTTCAATATGATAATAGTTAAAATAATTAGCTAGTTTCAGATAATATAATAAGCAGATGTATATTGAATCATAACGAAAGATAGAATCGAGAATCTGAATCGAGAATAGATTCTGAAAATCGACTTGTTTGGGTGCGATGGCGCGTTGTCGAGTAACAGAATCGCTTTTATAGAAAGACCATTTTTTTAAAATCTCTCATCCGAAGGAACGAATTGTTCGAAAAACCATTTTTGGAAAAGATCACGACTCATCCAAGTACTCTTTTGATGTGCTTAGTACACTGACAAGGCTTCAGGTTTGATGTGTTAATTGCTCTGGGTTTAACCGATTTCCTGATACACATTAGCGGAAGTTTTTGTGTTCCGGACGGGTTACTGCATGCTAAAATCCTAACCTCTTCTTCATTCTGTTTGTACCCTACAAGTTTCTCCAATTCTTTTTTAAATTTTGATAAAGAATACTTTTGGAAATCAAACTCCATTAACGTACACGGACAATGTCAGTCTCCTCTATTATTTTATCGTTCCGAATATACATGATATCATGAAATGCAACTTACTCAAGTACGAAACTTCAGACTACCCTTTAAATGATATTTATAGCGTAACACTAGCTAATATAAAGATATTAAGCTTGATGAAAGACGAAAACAATGGAAATATTATGACAGAATTTTTAACATTGTGAGCAAAACTGTACTCTGTTAAAATTTTAGGAGAAAACAAAGATAAAAAGCGTGCGAAGGGAGTCAGAAAATATACATTAAAAACAATTACCTTTGATGATTATGTAAAATACCTTTCACATCATCAAAATTTAATTCGAAGTAGAAAATATGAAATTTACATGGTACGACAAGGGAAAGTAGCCCTGACTTCGAATGACGACAAGGGAATCATTGTTTTGGGTACAACGGATACCCTCCCGTGGGTTTATCAAATGTGAAATTCATATTTAATAAAGAATGTAAAATTGTATTGGGTTAGCAAATAATTTCGTTCAGTTTTTTAGACCTAACACCGAAAAATAAACCGAACGAACTTATTTGCCAACCCAATAAATACATTCTAAGTAGCAATGGGATCTCCCATATTTCCCATTATAGCCAACATTTCTATGGAACGCTTCGAAAACAAAATCCTACAATCATCCCTCCTAAAACCTTCGGTATGGTACCGATATGTAGATATGACACTTTTATTATCTGGTAACATGGAATAGACACCTTCCCTCAGTTTCTAGAATACATAAACTCAGTACACCCGAACATAAGATTTACCATGGAAATAGAAAAATATAACATCCGCACAATCTTCAAACCTCCCAAGAAGATTGGACAAATAATTTCCAGCACGAAAGACCGTAAACCACCACTAAATGCCCCAGGAGTATGCAAAATTCCCTGCTCCTGTGGAAACATGTACATAGGTGAAACCGGGAGAAAGATCAGTACACGGGTCAAAAAACATCAAAGGTTTACCAAATACGGTAATTTTTCTGAATCTGCCGTAACTGAAACTTGGATGGACACTGGACATTCAGTGGAATATGAGAAGACAGAAATGCTAGCCAGTTCTACAGGTTACTTCGCTCGAAAACACCGCGAAGTTCTAGAGATATTAAAACATCCAAATAACCTTAATAGGGATCGGGGATATCAAGTAAACCCCATCTGACACACCGTCCTCCCGGTTTTTCAATTGATCAGCTGATCAACTAAACAACTTAGATCGGCTGAAGCATTGATCCGCATGAGCAATCATAGGTATATTAAGACTTCCTAACAACAACAAGCTTCAGTATCGGAGCCTCCTAGCCCTGATGATGCAGATTGAAACGTTTGCGAAACGTCGGCATAAAGCTGAACACAGACGCGGCTTCCGTCCGGAAACCGTGAGTATTAATGACAATATTGGCCGCGAAAGCCTAAAACCTAAAATCTTAGATTGTAGGTATATAACAAGAAGCTATGATAATTAATATACTCGATATCAAAGGGGTCACGTGCCGAATGCTGTAATCGAGTATCAACAATTATATGGTAGTTATGTGAAAAAAGTTAGGCTTATTGCTAGTGAAAAACAGCCATGGATGTGCACTAGTCTCGATTTTGTAGTTGTTGAAAACTGTTGTATTAGTAAAATCGTAAAGTTCAAATGTCCCATTACTTGTGTGAACCAGCCTGTCGTTGACTTTGATTCCAAACAGTGGGATGTCAATTATTTGCAATTCAAGATGACAAAATACAATTAAAAGAAAGTGCACCATACTACACATAATGCCAAATTAAGATGTATATATCTGGATTAAACATTTGTGATTTATTCATATATTCATAAGTTAAGAATGGCAGTTTTTGCTTTCCAGTTGATCACAATGAAAAGTCTTAAACGAAGTTGTTACTAAATGTAAGAATTTTTATTTTCAGCATTATTTCCTCCAAGTAACATAGAAAAATATTTAAGAGTAAACTGAAGAAAATGTATTGAGCATTAACAAAAAAAAACTAGTCGATTTACTGGTCTAAATGTTTTTAATCAAATATAATTCATTTTAAACGTTATTTAAAAAAAGCAGTGACATGTATTGGAATGTACTAAATTATGTTATGTTACTTATGTTATATTAACACTTTCGTTACCAGCGCTGGATATATGCGGCATCCACGCGGTTTATGTGTCGACCCTTGTTTTAAAATTTATTATTCTGAATTAAATTACTGAAATTTTTTTGAATTAAATTGTATTATTATTTATAATAATTTCAAAGTCTCCAAATATGTCGTTATGTAAAACTTAAAGAAGTACCTTGAAAACCAGTTTAGCGACGTTAAATGTGCACACTTCGCAGCACGGTGCCCCGTTCAGTGGCGTCAGCTCTATGGAGCGGACTGCCGTAACGAAAGGGTTAAGGAAAATCAAAGAAATATCAAGTGTTAAAAAATACATGAAAACTTGTATTATGAAATATATAAATATATTAGAAAGTATATAAATGTTATTTATTTTCATCTGTATTTGTATCCGAAATTATAGGAAGCTGTAGATTCACTAAAAGGCAACACAAATGTATTACATTATCAATGCAATTATATAAATTTTCAGGAATCTTGTTTAAAATCCGGTAAGTTCTTAAACGCTGCATATTCAAGAAATAATCCTCGCGACTAGGAATAGAGCCTAGCGCTTCTTAGGCGCGCGTGCCGCTAGCACGCAGCCATACTGGAAGGATCACGTGGGACTTATAAGGGCGATCCGAACTCGCGGTGCCACGAATTTCCCTCGGGCTTCTCGACTCGTTGTTCGACTCATAGTGTAAAAACTCATATTCCAGCTTATGAAAATTAACTCACTGTTCCACACACTTAGTGATTGTCGTACGCACTCGACAATCTGCATAATCCGTGCATCATCTTTAAACTCACGCTCTCCTTAAGGAGTGCCAGCCTCGTGTGAACGGCCGATCGGCCATTTAGACACTCACCGTATAGAAATTAATATAATTCTGTACTGTAGAAATCATCTGATTCAAAACCACTCAAACACTTACTCACTCAAGTTTTTTCGCTTAATCAAACCATTCAGAGTAAAATCAAAATGCCACTCACACTCATCATAGTGTAAAGTGCAATAATTGATATAGGGTTTTCAACCACACACGGGCTCTGCCGCTTTATGTCTTCATCGTTTTCCACCATCTTAAAATTAGATGCATTCTATTTACGCGAAACTCAAACACTACATGCTTCTCTCAACATGAATGCGAACACTTTCTATATTGTAGGTATCTTCAATTTCTTTTTTTGTGAATTCAGTTTTTTTTGTGTGGCATAACAAGAACGCCCTTTTTACCAGTTTTATTAATGGCTCGTCGAATTTTTGGACAGCTTTTATCAGCCAGAACAATGTCTCAATTCGGATTCAATTGTCATTTGTGAATCACCTTCTCTTCCAACAGCCACGTTTGATTTGAAACTAATAAATCCTGCTGGAGTGATTCCGACGAGAAGTTTTTCAGTGAAACCTTTTTTGTAATGTGAATACGTATACACACGGTTATCAACATTTGCAGGAACTACAATTCTGAATTCGGTACAATATCAATTATAACTGAATGTTACTAAAATCCGGGCGAAAACATTCTGGCATTGTCGCTTCTACTATGTCCTTACTTGGCTAAAACACTAAATCTAGTGTAGCACTAGATAGCTGTTTCAGTGTTGATAGAAAATTTTTAAAACTGTTGTCCGATGCACGGAAAGGAAAATACTAATTGCTAAAAAGGTCAATCCAGTTTTTATTTTGACCAAAAATATAAAAACGCTTTTTTCTTTAGAAATTATACAAATGTCTGGAATATTATTGAGTCTTAATAAAAATGGATAATACTCAAGTGTTATTCAAGCAAGATCTACAAGCAGCTCATTATTTTTAATTGATGCAATGCCAGAGAAACTTTTTGTAGTTGTAAGTTCGACATTCTCGAGATCAGGTCCAACTGATTGATCTACGAATATTTTTTGTGGCGTACCGCACTGTTTATCTTTAAATTGTTATGTATTCGGCACTGTAACGACGTCCGGGCTTATTATTATTTATAATAGTGTTATTGATGTATCTATTGCAAATAAATGTTTTTTTTCTGGTTGAATGCTATTAGGTGAAAAAATATCGACTTGACACTCCTGATCACGAGTTTTGTTTAGCTCCATCGATTCTGGAGTAACCTGTTGTGGATCTTTTGTGGTTACTGGCACAGGTTTGGTAATGTTCTCGAGAACATTAAAATTATTGTTATAACTGGATTTGGATATCAAATTTTATATCTTTTAATTGCTCCAATTTGATCAACAACTTTTACTTTCTATGCAGGACGGAATATTATTGGAATGTAGCTTGGGTTTGACTGCTCGTCTGATTTTTTACTTCCAGTAAAATTCTTACTGCATATTAAATCCCCTGGCTTTGGACACCATGGCGATTCATCACCACTTAAAAGTATCAATTATTTTACTTTAGTTTAAATACTTATTTAATAAATATCAAGTATGCTGTGTTTGACTTCTTGCATTACTTCCATAAAATACTACAAAGTTAAGTTATGTTACTTAATTTTTTCTCCTCGCAGCTGCAATCCATTTATTTCTCTTGTGCAATTTATGTTTTGCTACTGGAAATTGGTAGAATTTGCACTGGCTATTTACATCATTGTTTTTACAATTCATTATACAACAAGTAGAATGTTCCATTTTATTAAATATCGCGATGCAAATGTTACAGAAAACTTCCAGGTTTATTTCTCTTTTTCACTCTAACGCGCCTTGGTAGGTTCGATTATCCTCCCTAAAGGGTTGCACCGAGCGAATAAGATATATGTATATCGAGATATTTGACGCTGAGGGGGGTTCTTATTCTTAGAAACCACTTCCGTGGGATGATCCTAGTAGTTGTTAAGTTTGTACGTTACCGGATCGGTATTCTTCACTTGTGAAAATTTCAGTTGTCCGGTAGGGTGTGTAATCTCTCTATGAAATGTGTTCAAATTTGCTGATTCGTACTTCATCTCCGACTTTGAAGTTTGATCGTTTAAGTGCAGATTTGACTTTGAACTTCTTGTACACCCTTGTCGGAATTCTTTCTTGTTTCGAGCAGGCACATCTCTCGGCTTCATAACAATGATACGATGCTCACTGTTATTGTAAGAGGATACCAAGTTCCAAAATAATATCCGGCCAGCGGGGATTGCCCCGTAGGCTAAATTGCATTCGCGTGTCTACTTTTCAGAGTACGATTAAAACGCTCACAGATCGATGCCTTTATTACTGAATGTCGAGTACAAGGTAGGTAATACTGCGGTTCTGCATAAGATTCTTAAATCCCAATACACGTAATCCGTTACAGAGAGCTGTTCAATCAGTTTTGCAAGAATAAATCTAAATTTGAAACTCTTGTTCTTACGAATGGCACCATCAGGTTTATAATACTTTTTATGTGCATTCGTTGTTATAATAATATTTTTGTAATTGTCCAAGTCTTTCTGGGTTGCATTAATCTTATTAAGTACCTTTCTGAATAAGAGTTCAGTCAAACTCGCAGTTTTTAAATAACCCGTATCTCCTATATGAATTCGATCGACGGTATTTTCAGTTTTTTTCTGATTCAATAACTACATATCCAGATACTGTTGCATAGGATCGTTCTGATTAATAGGTAATTTTATAAGTAAATCTGCGTCCTCTTTATCTTCTTCTTGTTCAATATGTTCACCTTCTTCTCCTTTTTCTACTTCCGTATCATCGATTCCTTTGAAAGGAATTATTTCATCTTCGATTTCATCTTTAACACGTTGAGTGCCACGCGAATTTCGAAGGAAATCCCCGTCAGGCCACACGCGCTGCTTATAAGTGCGCTAATATTGTGGTATAACAATGCGAAGCGCACTACTAACAAATTGAAACTTACTCGATGTAGGTGTGTAAACATATTAGGAATATTGATTCTTATCGTAGTAGAAGATATTTACATTTAGAACGAAATACTTATGGAAATTCATTCAACACGTTTTATACTTATTTTACACTATCAGTCACCGGCGACTGTCGCGGTATGAACGAAAAGTTAGTGTCAGTCATCGATGGCTGACGCAGCCTGAACGGAAAATTCAGTGTCAGTCACCGACGACTGACATGGCACTTAAAGTGTTAATTTCATCTCTGATAAAATTAGTCTCCGATTGGAACACGTTCACTAGTTTCTGCAATAAAGTCACTATTCGTTTGAAGACCTCATCCATCTTCTGTTCGACGTTCTCTTTATCAAATTTCATAATTCTACAAATATGCAACGCAGAATAATAACCGTTGCTAAATTCGAAACGCTACTACATTAATTTTTTCGCTAATCATTCATTTATGCTCATGAAGCAATCGAATCCGTTTCTGTATCTACCTCCATCGAGCTCACTATCCTTGTCAATTATGAGGAACTCATACTTATCGTTGTTCCAGCATACCGAACATAGATCCTTGAACCTATGGGTTATATCAGTGTTTACGTGGTTGTTATAGACATGTTTCAGATTTATTTCATCCTGCTTAAAGAACATCAGCAGATTAGCATTGCCCCATACGAGATGTTTGGGAATGCGAACGTAGGCCTGCAAAATATAGAAACAGTCAACGTTCTTGTGCCGTTGCATACCGACAAAGACTCTGATGTTATCTCACTTCTCGAACGCTGTATCGTCGTAGATAATTATCGAGTTTCGACATGCTTCGTTTAGCGGCAGCACTCGTTCGTGTTCGGTAAAGTGAAAGTACTCTACATCATCTACGAATTCGAGTAAACGCTCCAGCAACCTATACTTTGGTTGACCCAGTGATTTTAAGTATACGTAGATGTTTTCGAATCTTAACCCGTCAGAATAACTTATGAGAGCGAGAAATGCATTTGTCTTGCCGCAGTTAGATAGTTCGCAAAACACTGCTCGTATACTGCTTGGAAGTAATTCATCGTGTCGTTTCTTTTTCTTCTGCTCAATACACGCAAAGTCGTCGAAATTCATTACAAGTAACCTAACGAAGTATGTTTCAACCCTCGTCTCGATCACGACTAATGTGAAAACTATAAGTTTATAAAGATCACTGTTTAATTTGAACAGTTTCGCACAGGGTGTGTACATAATTACGCATGCTAAGCGTAAACGTATTGGAAAAAAAAAGTTTTATCGTGATAGAGGCTTAGTCAATAAGATCATCAACAATCTACCTGTTGAATTACATACAGTAGTACGCAATTGAAGTGGAACACTTGAATTTTTGTGTATCTCTGCGAAACTATGACCGATTTCAAAAAACGAAAAACATATTTTTGAGAAAATTTCCTTCCCATTCGAATGGTAAATGTTTTATCTCGATCGGAT
>JASANN010000262.1:3973127-4028318 GCA_031762395.1 Calameuta pygmaea | reverse complement strand
GGCTTTTTCAATAGTTCTAGAGAAGTTCTGTAGTTCCTGGTGTCGTTCTAAGGGTTGCTTTGGGAACCAGCGGTGAGTAGCGGAGAACCTCTGCCCGCCCAAGGTACACGTTCGAGTTCACGTTTAGTTCGGCTACGACGGAATACGCGTTATCGACGGAGGCGATGATCAGAAAATCGTACTTCCAGACTCGCCGCTACGATTTAGTGCCATGATGTTGGTATCGCTTAAAACCGTAGCGTTGTGCATCTCCCTACTCATCTCTGCCAATATCTAGAGAGAAATCTGCTGCTTCATTTTATAAATTTGATCTACGATTTATAAAAAAAAAACCAGCTCATATGAAAACGTTTACGAATCCGTAAAATAATCAATAAAAATTATCTTATAACATAATATTAAATCGATTGCTTGATGTTAACCGTTTTATTCTGTAGATTTATTTTTTTTAATTTCATACAATATGGATTAGGCTTTAGAATTAATTTACTTTAATATACCAGTGGGGTTATAAGTGGGGAATTCCCTTTGGCTATACATTTGAAACATGTTGTATATATATATGTAGACCCTGGCACTTTTTGGCTCTGTAGAGACAAAGCCAAAAAAGATCAAGATGAACTTTACATGTGTGTAGTCAGCATAAGGAAGCATTTGTCGCTATAATTCAAACTAGCCTAAAGCCCCAAAGTGAGAGCAGTGCATAAACATGGCGGATCCATTGAGTTTGCTTCGACAATATAATGTCAATAAAAAAGAGATAATTGAACGAGAAAATCAAATAATTTTCGGTGAATTCTCGTGGCCGAAGAATGTAAAGACCAACTATTTGACATATGGGTAAGTAGTTTAACTATTATTCTTAGTGTACACGGAACACTCCTTCAATCTGGCTGACTTGTTATTGCATTCATCCTCGTTTCGTTGCTTGATGTTTTTTAATTATTTCTTAAATAGGTTTTTTAATTGGATAATTGTAAATGCTCACACCTCAACTATAAATATTCCACAATGAAATTTGTGGAAATATTTATTTATTCGGATACTATGTTCTTATTCATATGTTTGGCTAAAGTCAAAGTAAATATAAACATATCATAACGCATTTCTCTTATCTGGTTCAAGCTTAATTAATAGGTACTGTCACATGCTTCTTCATTTAGTAGCTAACTAAACATAATTGTGAAGTAATTAGTCCAGAATGAACAAGATACTAAATAATACTGTGATTGTTTTTTTCGTTGCAGATCTGGAAAGGAAGGCACACCGAAAGAATATTATACCCTTGAGTGCCTATTATTTTTACTAAAACATGTTCAGCTTACACATCCAGTATATGTTCGGCAAGCAGCTGCTGAAAACATTCCTGTGGTACGGAGACCCGACAGGAAGGATCTCTTGGCTTATCTCAATGGAGAAACAGCCACATCAGCCGCCATAGATAAATCAGCACCTCTTGAAATTCCCACTCAAGTAAAACGTACAGCAGAGGATGGGCTGGAAAGTGGATCTTCCAAGAAACCTCGCTTTGAGGAGACACACGTCCAAAAAGTTAAAGAACAGCTTGCAGCTAGATTGGATGCTCCGAAGGAAGCCTCTGTCACTGTGGATAATATTAAGTCTCTTTCTGAAGCTATGTCAGTCGAAAAGATTGCCGCTATAAAGGCAAAGCGATTAGCAAAAAAACGTACAACAATCAAAGAGAACGATGACATTGGCATGGGATCCGATCTACGTGTTATCCTGGACATGGACGTTGACGACACAAAGGACATTGTCTCCAGGGAAAGACAGTGGAGAACAAGAGCAACTATTCTCCAAAGCAGTGGAAAGGTTTTTGCAAAGAATATTTTTGCAATATTACAAAGTATAAAGGCCCGGGAAGAGGGACGACAGAAAGGACCTGTGGCTCCGACACCAATGGTTACACCCAGATCAACACCAATGAGGCCTTTACCACAACCCTCTGTATACAATCGATACGATCAAGAAAGATTCAATCGGCAAAAGGAAGAAACGGAAGGATTCAAGATTGACACCATGGGTACTTACCACGGTATGACCTTAAAATCCGTGACAGAGGGCACTAATCCAGCCGTACGAAAACCGCCAAGCAATCCATCCTCGGCACCATCTTCTGGATTGTTACCAACCTCAGCAGCTAAACTAACACCACAGCAAGCAGCTCAGAATAAACGACCAAGCAGAACGCCTATTATTATAATCCCAAGTGCCAATACATCTTTGATCACCATGTACAATGCAAAAGACATTCTCCAGGATCTCAAGTACTTTAGTAACGAGGAGAAGCGAGCCCAGGGTTGCAAGAAAGAGAATGAAGTCCTTCTACAACGACGTAAAGACGGCGGACTTACAGTACCCTATCGTGTCGTTGATAATCCACAAAAATTAACGAATGCTGATTGGGAACGAGTGGTTGCAGTGTTTGTTATGGGTCCTGCCTGGCAATTCAAGGGATGGCCTTTCGATGGAAATCCTGTTGAGATCTTTTCAAAAAGTACGCATCATTCAAAAACTATACATCGAAGTATCCAACATGCATTAACTCAACTTATAAATCAATGGTTTCTTTCAGTTTCTGCTTTTCATTTGAAGTACGATGAAATGAAATTGGATGCTAATGTAGCCAGATGGGCTGTCACAGTTATCGAATTGAGCAGAACAAAAAGGCACTTGGATAGAGCAGCACTTATGGTCTTTTGGGAACATTTAGATAAGTATGTATCGAACTGTTCTAATTTCCTCTATATATAATTTACAGATTCTGTATTCACTGACTGATTACGTATATCATTACAGGCATATGATCAAGAACAAGCCGCATCTTCGATTTTAATTGCAAAATCATTGCAAGTAGAAGAGTAACGGGAATTTTTTTCGGACACATGCGAATTTCCGATTTTTTTTTCTTGTTTTTCCATTTATACGCTGTACATACCTTTAAAAGAGTATATCGTCAATCCTGTACATATACCTATTAAAAAAAAAACCAAATACACAAACGTACCATGTACGCCCACAAGAGAAAGTATTAAAATTTTGTTTACTGTAACACAGAAATTAAATCTGCTCTTAATTATCGTATCCATTATATAAATAAAATAGGGCTCACTCTCATCCATCCAGAAACCATCTTCGTACTTTTAGAAAGTAAAACAAGAAGATTAAAAAGGAAGACAAATTTCGCGGCCCAATACTGTAGAATCTGTGCAAACGGATCTGGTTTCCTAGGGCGGTGTTAAATTTCATGTGTGCTTAGTAATTCAAAGCACAACGCTGAATCACCGCCAGGAACATCCCCAGGGAACAGAGACCACGTATTTCCTCTTCTCGGCAACTAAAGCCAAAGTAAACCGCCCCAAGCATCAGTCGCTCGATACGGGTTATTGATTCTATTTGTACGACAAAATCGAATCTCTCTAACTCAATTACTTTCGCTCTATTACTCCAGCAAATATGGCAAACAGGGCGCGAACGTTTTTCCTGAAACATCGGTAGAATTTCAATAAGTTATATGTATTTTCCTTAGGTACCTATATCGTTGGTGTTTATTAAATAATAGGGATAACCAACTCAAATGGGGAAAGGTTATTCATATCAATTAAAAATGAAAGATGTTGCTGAACGAATAGGAATAATTTATTAATACAACTAAAGTGTGATAGGTTATAAGCTTTTCTTTGCATTTTTCTAATCTACCATAGCATAAGATATTATGTTATATGAATACCTAATGGAAGGATAACTTAAACAAATTTATAGCACTGTGTACAGTTTGGCTGCACGCAGGGAATCCCCGGTATAAATGGTGGTAGATGAAGTAATCCTGATCTATGAGGATGATCTATAATCTGATTGCAAACATGCTCACGTAGTTGTTGAACATTGGAATTAAAATAATTGTTATATTGTACGTTAAAAGCAACACTATCCGGATCGTGTCCAGTAGCTTTACCAAAGGAAAAACTGTTACATCCAGTTCCGGGTTCTTCCAAACTCTTGGGTTCAGGAACCAGAAGACAATAACCATCGCCATAAAGATTTCGTGACAAATTAGAGTAAATTGGTGGTAGTGGAAACAGGCTTGAAACCTCAGGACTGGTGATTTCCGGTTTACTTGGCGGTGGACGAAAAGCGGAAGTGGGACCACCTAGACCGCTTTGACTAGCGAAGTATTCGATGGCCTTGAGCAAATCCTGACCACATCTCTGCAGCACCAGTTGGAGTACAGACAGTTTGGTGTTTGGGAATAAACGCGCCAGGGTTTCAATGGAGGTTTGAGAGACCGTTGGTTCCTTGGTACAATCACCACTGGTTTTATTAATATTGAAGAGAAGGTTCTTATATTTCCCGGTAGATGTCTCTTCGGTATTCTATTAAATAAATACTCATTATTAAAAACTGTTTCGAATCCTGTAACTCAATATTCATATTCCAGATCGTATACCTGACTCTCTTGTGCTACATTGGACAGGGTAGACTCTTTCACCGGCACCTTATCCTTAGACTCCCTGGGGCAGGTGTCTTCACCATCTTCAGGCGCTACAGTCAGAACACCAACGGTACCGGAAGTCTCCTCACTGCCCCGAAGAAGAGAGTTCGGTTCCGTGACAGCCATACCAAAAATTTTACCTGGAGGAAGTCGTGTTAGTTTCTGACCTGTAGCTACCTTTGCCATACTCAGGGCGATGGCATCTTCGGCTGCCTGCTGTCTCTTCAGAGCCACCTTAAAACGGTATAAAATGCTAAGAAATATTTTTATTTCTTTATTAGCCACTGTGCCATCAGTAATGAAAATTGGTAACATGATTGATCCTAGTGTTTTTTATATCTGATTTACAAATGGATTCGTCCCCAGCTGATACTGCATATGTGTTTTCTTAGCATAGAGCTCCCCAACGTCAATAAAGATACATAGCAGCACATTTGGTCTCTGTTATTACAAGATGGACCACCCACGACATTGTCTCGACCGCCTACAGGATCTCATTATGGATCACGCCAAAAATACATCCAATCGACAAGAAGCTCATCATTTCTCATACAAATAGTATACGTCAGAGCGATTGTCCAGAAAACAATAAATGCCTTTAGCTTCAAAACGAAATTGAAGCTTTGCTGAATTTTCAAAGCGTTCAGTTAGATCCTTTATTTATCAGCTTCTGAGCACATCGTACACAAGTGGTTACATCAAACAGATTGAAAGCTACGATGTAGACAGAGGATCGAGTGTCATAATGCTTATGCAAACAGAAATGAAATGCTACACCGCGCTTAATGGATTTAACTCTCGAGGAGAATCGACGTAGCAAAAGCAAACGAGTATGGAAACAGATATATCAATATATAGTATACCTAAGTTGTGTAGATATATGCATATATAAAAGAGACGTTTATTTTTTACATCTGAAATAGTTATTGACGATTCATTGGATTAATTGTCTAAATAATTATAAACTTATAATCATATCATTGAAGTAATATTCAACTTTTAGTAGGTAACCAACAAAATTTTTTAAACATTCTTTTACCTGGGCAGCCATTACTCTCTGTCTTTCTGCAATCAGGGAACACTTTGGACAAAGACACTCTCTGTAACGACACTCTCTCTTGTGACCACGAAGCCATGAGATCAGACCATGATTTCTGCAACGCGCACACTTTGGTCTTCTTTTCTTTCCTTCAGCATCTCGATCCTCTTGATCAGATTTCTTTGACTTTCCACGTAGCATGATTAAGTATTGTTTCCAATTTGTTTGCACAGTTTATGCTTTATCTCTGTTATTTTTTAAATATACTTCTCTGTCAGGAATCAATGCATTCGTCCCACAAATATTTTTATCGGCCGCATAGCGGCTTGTCCGATGGTACCACTTTTACAGGAACAAGAATCGTCGCTCTGCATGTTAAAAAATTAAACGGCAATATACCTAATTTTCTTGATTAGTTATAAAAAGGTTAAAACAATTTTTGTTACTTCTTTGTTTATAACAGCGTGTCACGGAATGCAGTAATGACTACTTGTATCCCTTAATCCACTGTATCCTTGTTCTGTCGGAGATGGTATTTTTTTTTTTTTGTTAAAAGACACAAAAAGGAAGATCCTCCAAATTGCACTGTCTCATGGCTAATCAAAGACTGAAGCGTTTTCTGCCTGTAAGCCAGTCATTTTCAGTAACAGCCTCGAGATTTTCTTTCACATACACGTTCTCCGATTGGCTGTGATACACATAGTCGGTGTCAGGGAACGTTGGTAGACGTTAGCCAACGTTATCCCGACATCCCTCCGGAGGGGGTCAAAGGTAAACAGTAGCCGGACCACCCTTTTTCCTCGATTGGTTCCAGCCTGTTTGCTCTCTTCGCCACTCCTACTGGGCTATGCTAAAAAAATTCTTGCAAAACAATACGTACACCAGCAGTTTAAAAAAAGAGGGTTAGAAATTATCATAAAAATAGTCAGGTTACGTAACTCATGAGTATATAAAAAAAGAGGAATACAAGAATTAATCTGAAGGAATACAGAGTGATTAAGAAAAAGATAACTGCTGCCAAGAATCAAGATCGTGTAATTCGTAGATACGAGTACAGATTTCAATTAGCCAGTAACAATCGAATAAATAATGAAATCCTCAGGATACAATAAGATCAGCGTTAATCCGATTCTTATATGTCGCATTAAATTTGTAATATTAAAATTCTCTGCGTGCCGATCGATCTATGCACTCCTAGTAACGTGCAGGACAGGGTACATTCGTTTTTGATATGTCATTCCGTTGTTCTGAGTTTTAACGTGATGGCGTGCATACACCAAGCACAAGAAATATAGGTATAAAGATATATCTAATATAAAACAAATATGCGGGAATATAGATTATTAACTGTCACCGAAAATAAGAAAAGCAATATTTCGTTTCAGTAATGGTTAATAAGTGAGCGCGGGAAGTTTGAAAGATATTCAAATGCATGGGCATGCGCTCTAGTGTCTACCCGCGATCACGCTGTTGTTTTATGAAACGCACTAAGAAAAAAGATGTCGAAGACGAAAATCGCAATGCGATCGCTCGCTCTTTCGATTAATCGATCAATGAAATACGTAAAATCAGGCGCAGCGAGACAACTGAGCTCGCAATAATTCATTTTCATTATTTGTGTAATAATAATATGATATGCTTCAGAGGCATGTTTCCTGCACGTAACGGACGATATGTATATGATCGCTTAATTAAATAGCGATCAAGATCGAACCGACACGACTGATTATAATTGAAAATCACCTTAAAAATTAATGAGATATTATCGATTCTTCTGGATATGCAAAATTTTCGCGCGAAAAGGATATGTTTGTGCGCCTGACGGTATTTAGTCTGATCGAGACGGCCATTTTGGAGACACCTAGAGACCTTGAGGATCCCCAAACATCATTACAGCATTGATCCGTGACATCGAATAACAAAAGGATCCACGTAGACGTCTCCCTAACCCGAGAATAGGCGCGTGAGTTGTCTCACATACGATCTCAACGCTTTTCAAATGGAGAACAAAATCGCGCAACCATTTCCGAGTTAATTGAAAATCGCCATCAACCTGCATCACGAGCGTGGCTTAAAATTTCCCCAAGTGATATAATAAAAACTGTATACTCGATGTTTATCGATATATATCGGCGACAGATAAAAAACATTACAATTAAACACAAAGCGCGCTTCATTCGTTGAGTGCACGAATAACCGAGTGCAAGGCATTCGTGAATCAATCAATTAATTAATTAATACATAAAAAATAGGTTGCGTGTTCCTCGCTTGATACGTGTACGCGTACATATAATGTAAACAGCTCAACATGAATGCGAGTGCATGCGCGGGCACGTCACATATTTAAATCGTAAAAAGTATTGACAATGAGAATTCGCACGCAGCGACACTCGTCAAAATGGCATCCGCAAGTGAATCGCAAAAGAAAAATTGTCGCAGCAATATTATATTATAAATATCCATCGACAATATTCCTGTCTTATTACGTTCGCGATCAGAATAAAACGTAAACATGAAATTACATGACATCGATTATACAGAGAGTCGTGTATACGTGTAAAGTATAGAGTAAGTTTGCAAAAGTATTACAGCTCACGACGCATGCGCAGTTACAAAAAATATAATCGCAATGTTTCGCCAAAGTCGAAAGAAACGAATAGAGAGGTTAACATTTCAATTATAATATTAGGTAACGCGTGCCTGACACATTTCACTTTGCACATTTTACCTTATTCTCCAATTGGCCCCGAAAATCAGAACATATCGTGTATGTTGTTTCCTCGTATCTCCCCTTCATTTTTTTCTTTTTGATCACCCTTACTTTTTATCCGCCCCCCCACCCCTCCCCCTCTACCGCTCCCTAGACCTACGTACGCATCTCTTTATTCGCCTCGCACGATGCGGAATGTAAGATATGTATTACTCGTTCGATTCTAACAATTAATTCGTCTAGCACTCGTAATATTGATAGGATTAATATTTTGCTTGCTGCCGATGATTACATGTACCATCGGCATGCACTACTTTAGTAGTAGTAGTAGTAGTAGGAGTAGTAGAGTAGTAGCAGCAGTATTAGTAGTTGGTAGTAATAATAATAGTATTAATTAATGATAATAATAATATTAGTAATAGTACTATTTAGCATAGTAATACGAATCGTTGAAAAAATTCGTGACTTGCGTGACAGCTTTTTTGACCATAGAAAACTTTAATCAGCGAGATACTTCGTATGTTAAGAGAAAGATATATATTATTCTCATGATTCAGTATCTCTACAAAACCGTTTGTGCTCATGGAGGTACGAATGTACTCGGTCGGGTAATTGATAATTGATATTATACATTGATATCGGTAGACATAACGCGATTGCAATAAATGAAAACTTAAAAAAAAAACTCCGTAACTGCAAATACTCGATCGAATCTATTCTGCCTTGTTCCGTTCTCTCTGACAGCGAGCACAATCGTACGATGCCGTCCGCCATCTTGTTACTTTGATCATTTGGTCACGTCATCGACGACAGATGTCGCGCTCCTTCATTTTTCATAATTAAATTGTCAGCGTCGTAATAAGGACAAAATGTTCCTTGTGACATAAATTGGGCGCCTCTTTTTTACTTTGTCGTTCCTTAAATTCTTCCTGATCTAGTTTATGTGTCTAATTGCATTTCTTTTTATCCCAACGAGGGTGACAACGGTAACGACATAACCCTTTAAGAGTGTCATTATATATAGTGTATATATATATATATACATAATGTCGTACTAGTGTCATTATGTATATAGAATTCGAGTACGTACTCGAATATGTACGCAATCTTCTAAAACACACCTGCAGCCTACGGGCTTAACACTATTGCATTTTATGATAATTATAGCGCGTTTTATATACGGATCTATATAATATAACCGTGACTCTTTGTATTTCCCATTTCCGTGACGATAATAAATCCTAATAGCGTCATTACAAAACCTTACAACTACTCAACAAAAACCAATCTTGTAACAACTTTTACTTATTTATTTCTCGTTTGCTTGATCTCACGTGACTCTGTGACCATCCAATATCGCCTTATAAAGTCCCTTATATGGACGTCTTCTTTGTTTTTATATTATTTCTTTTTTTATCGAATCTTTTAACAATTTCTCATTGCGCGTGGCTGCTCGTAATATATATATATATATATATATATTCTTTTTCTTACGTATTTTCGTTGCGATTGCGCGCCATAATCTTTAACGCTTCCCGCGCAATGTGCGCGTCTGCTCTTGCGCACAAGAGGGATTACACACGTGCATGTGCGCAATCGAATACCAAAGCAAAGATGATCGTATCCGTTTTAAGTACAAGCTCGATTTTGAAGAAATAGGAAAGGAGCAACTACGATATGCAATACCTAACTATATATATATGTATGTACGTGTAGTTTAGCATATATAAATCGGAATCTCCAATAGGAATAATAATAATAATAAAACCTAGATTCGATCCGCCACAAGACTCGAGTCGCGCGTTGCACTATTCTTTAAAGCTCAATATATGGAACTGCGCAGTAAATCCCTCTCGCCTGTAAGCGCATCGTAAATTCCATGACTTCCAGGTACATCCATATAGATATATACACACAGTACATGGACGACGCGATGCGCGCGCGGTCGGTCGATCCTGTAGAATAAAACGAACAACAATTTATCAAGTAGAGAATATGTCGAGCGACCTACTGCATTTCAATCTGCAATATATTAATAATAATATAAGTATGTACTAATGGTCGCCTAACGAGCGACGACGAGGTTAATATATGGCCGAACTTCATGCTGCTTCGATTCCACGTTAATTTGGCTACTCTCCTCGAGAAGATGATGATAATTGATTATGATTAAAATTCAAGAAGAGCAATATAAAAGACGACCTGTATATATAGATATATCTATAGTCTCTCGTCTCGTTAGTCGAACAATCACCTCGCCTATCGCTATAGGACGCACGAAGCACCAGCGAATTAATTACATAACGGCACATTTTTCCTTAAGGCTTATTGCGTTGTTGCTCTGCACCGGCTGCAGGGAGACCGAGCGATTCTTCTCCAGGGTGAGCAGGTCCCGGAAGAGTGCGTTCACGTTATGGTTTGTCTTTGCCGATGTCTCAAGGAATCCACAGCCCCAATTCGCGGCTTCGGCGGCACCTTCGCTCATTGTGACTTCGCGTACCACTGGACTCTCATCACACTTGTTGCCCACCTGTCGAATACGAAGAAGTCATTATAATCTAATTGATATGGATAATAATTTTTTTAGTAGACACTTTTTTTTTATTTTACACATTTATCAAAGTGAACCGTTGTCTTACCAGCATTATGGGGATCTGTGAAATGTCTTGTCCTTTGAGCTCTCTTATCACGGCCCAGATTGGTCGCAGCTCTTCGAGGCTTTGCCGCGAGCATACCGAATAGACCAGGATGAACGCGTGACCTTTAGTTATCGAAAGACGCTGCATCGCAGGAAACTGATGGGACCCCGTTGTATCCGTAATTTGAAGCGTGCATATGTTTTTATTGCAGCTTATCACCTGCAAAACTCTTTAGTGTCTTCTCTTTGTTCTCAGTTTCTCTCACACACACTCTCTCTCTCTCTTTCTCGCATCTTATCTCTTTCATCTCATTCATTATCATTCTTGCTCACTTAATTACACGCTCTCTGTCAGTCATACGTCTTTTCATAGCATTCGTACACGCGTCGGCTCACGTACACAGCGAGGGTCCCAAAAGTTTCTTCTTGAACTAGTGAAATTAAATGAAATTCATCTGTCTCGTGTTTAGATCTTTTGTCTTAAAAGAGAATGACAGAACGTCATCGTTTATGAGACAAATGGTCTAAACACGAGACAGAAATATCCTGTGAATGAGAAACGGTGCACGTGGAATTTTACAGTAGGATGAAATCCAGGGGTACATACTATCTATATACAGTTGACAGTCACTGCATCAAAAGATCTTACCAGTTACGTTACACCAAATCATGTCATACGATTATGCAGATCTCTTCTCTTTTTATGTTATTTTTTGACAGCCATAGAAGGCATATTGATTTTTAACAAGTACCAGAAGTTTTTAATGCGTGCGCATTATATATAGTGAATTGCATGATGTTACCCGTGATGTAAAATGCACACTGTTCTAAGGTCTTCAGTCCATTTTATGTTTGTCTCATTCAGAAAATCTCGACGTGCACCTGCCTCGCGACGCTTCGTATTTCAGATTGATCTTTGGATTTTTCAACTCATGATCTCCTTAGGGGTTAATTGGCAAACGTACCTGTCTGTACGTATCCTCGATTGTCGGTATGTAAGACTCGCGGAACGTTCCTTTTACGAAACGCAGGACGAGGGAACTTTTCCCAACACCGCCCGCTCCGAAAACGACAACCCGATAGTCGTTACTCTGTTCAGGCATCCTCACATCTGCCGTCTCGACGATTCAAACCCCCGGCGTGCGGGGTCCTTGACGTTTAAGCCTTATGCAACGTCGAACTCGCAACTCCACATGCGAATCCTATAGGTATACCTATGTGACTCCGATGAATTTTTGTTAAGACCTTTGACTTCCAAATTGTCAAGATTAATATATTTATTTCATATGGCTGATCCTGAGGAATTTCGGATGTCGAGGTTGCTTTGTATAGTAACCTCTTCTGGGACACCTGTAGGAATTTCTTGCTGTCGGTTACTCTTGTTCCCTTTAGATTCTTATTCTTTTGTTGCACTGATTACAGACCGGAGGCTCTCTGGCCCTTTTAGAATGTACCAACATATATTCTTGTAATTGTAACCAAACTGATTGCAACTGGTTGGGAAACACCATAACGTATTGTCACTTACGTCACTATTCGATACACGGGTGAATCAGGAACACTCATGGAAATAGACAGGATTGATTGACACTCTATAAGATGCAGGTGTGAAATTCCCGTTTGATTCTCTTGGTCCAAGATTCAACTGAACTTATCGTTAAATTGCACCAGTGCCAAACTCTGAATTCTGCGAAAGAAGATAAAGGAATGAAAGGTACAGTTGAGATCTTTGTTAATGAGAGACAAGGCTAAATTTCAAATGAACCATGGAGGAAACCAAGCGGACCTAATTATCTACCGGATGCGATTACGGTGTTTTGTCGTACCGCGAAGCACCGTCGTTGTTTCGTCAGAACGCGAATAGCAGAATGGTTACTAACGTCGCTCAAACCACTACGATTGGTAGAAACGTGCTTAATTATGTCTGAAAGCGCGGACACAATTTAATTGTTATGAATTACGCGTTACATAGTAGCCGGTTTACTGTTAGAGTTTTGTGGCGTGAACTTTATTTCATGCAAGAACCAAGCGTACACCCTCGACATCGGGGTTGATTGCCCGTGTGTAGGTACGTGCGCACTACGCCAAGTCTTGCACGGAAAATCAATAGTGGCTTCTTGTATCGGTTTCTGTACGTACATGGCGTATCAGTCTAGCGCGCTTACACCTACACGATGCTCTTCCTTTGTTCCGCTACTGTCCTCATCATTGTTCCGCATCCTTTCAAAGTGAATGACAGAGGATGGCCAATTGGACCAATAATATATTTTTTTTTATGACATTGCAAAGTATTTTTCTATTTGGTAATGTATTTTATAAAAACTTTCTAGTCTGTACAGTCAGTTATATTATAAATACCTTAATATTTTTAATATAAAAGAAAACTTAACGGTAATGTAGCTGTATTTATTTTTAAGACTCATTCAAGAGAAGATTTTTAGTGACAACATCGCTGCCTTCGTTCTCTATTGTCTCGTAGGTCCACTTTCGAAAAATCCTGAAAAAAATGTTTATCAAGTTCATGTATAATAAAGGAATTTATATTTAAAGAATGGTGGAATATAGTGGCTTACCTGCAGTCATGAGCACATTTCTTTGAAGAACATTTAGGACATGGGAAATGACATCCCAAACAATCTGCTTGGAGACAATCACAGAGATTCTGCCCCGTTTGCATAAAGCAACCTTTGTAATCATATAATAGATGCTTCCTGCTCCCTAGGTATATCCTGCGTTGTAACTTTCGTTTTTCTCTTTCACTTTGCTCCGGATCAAAATTCTTCAGGAACTTCTTTGCAACATTGTCTACTGAGAGTGATTTAGGAATTCTGTTGCTTTTCTGAAACAAAAACCTTAAGTTAAAAATATACTTAACTCCAAACCAAATAATGCTGTATATTCGATGCTTACGGCTTTTGATGGGTTTGGTTGAACATTGCTTGGTTGCGAAATATTAACCAAATTAGAGGACACTGCGGAAGATTCCATAGTTTATTCACGCATAATTCCTTCTCTAATATTGGTTTACTGTATATTACTTTATTTGAATATCGAGTTTTACTTTAATTAACCTTTCACGTTTCGATAAGAGGTTCAGCTAATGTTACAGTTTTACGCAACAATTTCTCTCTTGCAATAAAAAGAAATTTCAGAGAAATTTATACAACCTATTTCACATGTTCTTTCTTTATAAACAATAAATTATAGGGTTATCACTTTTAATGTACTCAAACGATATTCAGATCCACATTGAACTCTAGTAGTAAACACAGCTTTGATATTTCACCGCTGTGATTGGCCGTGACGTCATCACCAGCCTCACTTTTTAAATTCACAATGAAAGATCCAACTTTTAACGTAATATTTTTATTGTAGCTGACTTATTACTGAATTATTATTAAGTTTTTAATATATTTAGAAAAACTCGATGAATACTATGATCTGGTTTTATTTTATCTTAAATATAACAATATTAACATAGGAGCACGGTGCACTTATATAAGACCGTGCATAGGAGACATGATAAAAATTAAAAGACAAAGAAAAAGGATCTCTCATACTCTTAGTCTACTGCTGTAAAATTCATCTTCGATAATACTGGGCATTACAAATTATGAGCCATAATTTAATTTTAAAGTAAATTAGCATATAATCTTACCAATGCATCACAGTTTTCTTTTTCTCCTGTGGCGCTGCTGTCGCCATTAACAAATTCAAATTATTGTTTCACAGGATTTATTATAAATCCTTATATAACTTAGAAAAAATATTTAATCCATATACGCTATATTATTTTAATTAATTCGTTTAGCTGGCGCATGTTGCATTTCGTAATAAATAGACCTACGTTCTATTTTGGCGGAAATGATAGGATATGCGTGCGCACAAAACCGTTGGAAAAGGTAAATAGAAGTAATAAACACTTGTCATCTCGTTTGAATTTAGTAACTACTCCTTTTCCTGTGCTGTATTTTACGTGTAAAGAAACATTGACATCTTGAATTAAATAAACAGGAATGACAATATAGGTATATGCAATTTTTATAAAATATTCCAACTGACGTTAGATTATATAAAAATTACGTGATAATTATACTCTTTGGTTAGCCGAACGTGACGAAACATTATCTGAAATCTTTTCTATTTTGGTCGCAATTTCATTTTCGCGTGCCAATTTTTTTTTCTAATGGAAGGATACAGTAATTTGCAAAAAAAATGATTTCGTATTAATATATACTTACGATTGGAACTACATTATTTTTTTCCTGTTATTATAAATTTGCTTTATTTAAAGGAAATGTATGCGACATGTGGCGCATTGGTATTTCTATTGTACATTTGTTTAAAATTATTTTAGTCTCACAAATATCTAGCGATATTTTTATTGTATGTTATTTTTAAATTATCCTTTCAAAGCGTTTGCCCATGCTTTCTCTTTATTTCAGTCTTAATTTCTCATACCGTTTGATGAATTGCTATAAATTCCTTACTCTAAGTCAATAATACCTTTTCACAGCAATAACAATTTTGCTACAATATTATTTAGTAATTGTTTTTAGGCATTATTCATGTACATCTCTTAATAATCCTTTAATAGCCATAGATTGCAATTTTATTACATTTCAGAATATATTCAACAAAGATGCAGCCGTTGTCATTTCTAATGGCATTAATTGTCTTTAGTATTTGCAATGTAGAAACTAATTCGTTGCTCGATTGGGTTTGGGGAAATAAGCCGCTTGAATCAACAGTATTAGTCGCTGATGGCGTACCACTCATATCAATTCCATATGAGTATATGACTGATGATGAAAAATTCCTTCAAGAGGCTGCAAAACTCACAGAAATTCAGGTTTCGTCTCCTTTGGATACTTGTCAGCACAAAGTAGTCATGAAGATAAAGACGTCTTGTAGCGATATAACTGAAGAGGAACTTGCAAAATTGAGTGTCAATTTACTCAATTGTCAATCAGCAGTTGAGGGCAGAAAGATGTTTTCTTGTACCGAAGAGATGGTTAGTATATTTTACTTCCTAATGTCATATATTGCACGACCACGTATCTCACAGTGCATTGTTGGCACATTAAACTCTGAACCTCTACTCTGATTTAAGTCTTCATCAGAAGGGGTTCACTGTGAACGTGTTCAAACTTGCATCTTTTCTCCCCACCCAGTTCAAAAGACAGACCCCCTCAAAGCTTTAGTCCCCTATAGCATACAGTATTGTATGAATGTTATACTCTGTAGGTACTTTAATATCTCAGTGATACTGTTTCCGTGTGTAAAACGATTTTAATATTATAAAACAAGTTTTATAAACTAATAAAATAATAAATAAACTGTCAAAGTATATTGGAACGTAAGTATCTTATATATATTATTAATTCATAGTCTCTGAAGCAATGTACAACGGATATGGACGCGGATATGTGGAATGCATATCATTTAATGAGTAACAGAGCAAGAGCAGTATGTTATGCAGCACGAAATACACAATTTCGAGCTCTCACAGAATTAACAGTAAACAAACTAATGCATACAGCTCATTCCCAAATAAAAGCATTGAGTTCCTTGAAGGTAATGTCTATATTTTTTTTAAATTATTTATCAGTAAACAGTAAGTATATTGCAGTGATGATTTCATATTTCTCTTAATAATAACAACAGCAATAAATTTATAATTTGACATAGGAAAGTCAAGAGCGTCTAGAAGAACAAACCTTAGAAGCACTGTCTTCGTTGTCTGATGGAAATAAAGCCTTGTTACACCAGCAAGAAAATTTGAAGAATGCTCAAGCTTCGGCACATCAACTAGTCACTACAAATCTGAGAGAATTAAATAACGAGAAAGCCCTTATACGTTCTGGTCATGTACAACTAGCAGCTATGACTGAAGATATAAGGAACAAATTAGGTACCATCCATATAAATTAATATTACAATCTTTATTTACTTCTATATTATTAAATGCATATCATTTTATAGAAAAGGCAAGCCAGGAACTCATCGAACAGTCCGTGGAGCGCGGTGAAAATCACAAGGAAGTCATTGCTGATTTGATGAATATACAAGTTCAGGCTCATCTCATTTGGGACAGAATAGAGTCCAGCACAAATCGAATAGTCGCACAGAATATGGAGGCTGCTGCGCAGTATGAGGAGACCCTGAAAAAGTTAGAACAGATCAATGAGACTATTCATTTCATTTGGAATATAACAGACACGATGCATTTTGAAGTGGATCGTAAGCTGGGCTGGATTACTGAATATATCGGTGACACAGGTCAGTTGTTATATCAATTTTTTGTTCAGTCTTTACATACATTTTCAATTACAGGCGAACAATTGCACAGAGCTTACCGGAGCGCAATGCATATTGTTTATTTATTTATGGCAATGGTAGTTGCTGCATTCTTGCAAGCACCATTCCTAACCCGCGCTACAATTATGGGAGTTGTTCCCTTAAATCTTGCTTCGTTTTTAAAACATGGCACTGATGCATGCCTGGATTTCATCTCAATAACTGCCTTAATATTCTTGATAACAGCGAGTGAGTATTATTCATATACAAGCTATACCACAAGAGATTTCATTTTATTCATGCTACTTCATTTTTCAGTGCACTACGTAATGGTTGGCATACAATATCTATTTGGTCCAAACAGAAAGACTGTTCCCACAGACTCTTCCATTCCATCCATCAGAGTAACAAATACTAATGGCGCATCAAATGATTATTTGTACCAGCATTCGCCAAGTCCAGTACCAGCAGTTCATGTACCACTAAATATCAGAATCCTGAAGAAACTATATAATATATGGAATATAGTTTTGTATCAACTAAGCTTCTATAAAAGTAAGTATTTAAAACTGCTCAAGATATAAATACTCGTTAAATATTTTATCAATGTGTATTCCTTTCCAGATAAAGTTCAAACTTGTATTCCGTCATTGCCATCCTGGACTCGCCGTAGTATTACACCGCATGAAGAGATGTCCTGTTCCTATGTGCCTTCGAAAAAATCGCGGGAAGATTTGATCACGAATTACGCAAAAGAATTTCCTAGTATGTCGGATGATGCTACGGATTACGAATCTTCAGGATTGAATGAGATAAACGATAAGTTCGATGATCTTGATGATATCGTGGATGCCAATGACCTAAGACGTCGTATGAGTAGAAGAAACGGTTCTGTATTAAGAACCACTACTAATAATCGGATTACCTCACCCAGAAGGTAATATAAAAATATATCATCAATGGCAATCATTTTTCTTTTAAGATCGTCTCATATATATTTTATATTACAGCAATACACCCACGTTCTCTTCACCTAAACTTCTATGCAGCGCTATCACAAGAACCGGAAGATCATGTCGTCTCTATGCACAAAGTGGCCAGAATTTTTGCTACCGTCATTCAAATGGTTCGTCATTTATGGGTGACTGATTCGAATATTAAATAATGAATTATATACATTTAGTTAATATAGATAAGGTCAAACAAAGTACTGAGTATTTGATAGATTAGTACTTAGTTCAATTTGATTTTTGATGGATACCTGATTATACCAATTTTCATTTTAACAAAATTTATTCACTAACTTAATATTTATTAGTTTGATTTCTTGGTTAGTTTAATTCTTATATACTAATATTCAAATACACTAGTTATTATTTATTTATGCCTGACGCACGTTGCGTTGTTAAAATTTTGTGACCAATAACATATTATCGATTAATGTTTACATATTGGACATAAAATAATATTGGGACTTTTTAAAAACTAAAACATAGTATAAGTTTATCTATATTTAATGAGTACGCTGCAATTTTTATAATGAAAATTTTATATCGTTATCATAAAATTGTATTATAACGGTGACATAGATATACGTTATATTTTTTGTTTTCTTTCACGAACGTAAATGTGAACAAAAATTTCACATAATTTCTTAGATACGTAGTCAATGTGTGGCCTTTTATTATAAATATAACAAATATTTGATTACGACTGTCAATAAGAAAAATAATAACTACATTGTAATAGAATAGTATTAGTGTGTATCCATTTTTCAAAAGGCGCCAATTGTACATACTTAATTTATAACATAAAGAATGGTTCTTTCTCTACTATGTCAGACCTTGAAAACAAGTATCCCAGATGTCGTTCTCTGAGTGGTTTTCAATGTTTCACCAAGAATATTTATAGTCTAGTGACACTAGTGTGATATTTTGTAATACGATTGAATAATAGAATGTTCTCAAGGATTTTTGGAAATACATTTATTTATTTGCTCCTTATCGAAAGCCAATGACGTCACTCGTCTACGTCAGTATTGCGGGATTTCCAGAAGATAAAAATGAACGAAAATCAATCCGGAGAAAATTAATAGAAAAAAACAAAGAGTATCCACGAATTCACTGGCTTTCAAAATTTTTAAGTTAAACATTCAGACAAAATAAATTGGAAACGAATTAATGAGTGGTTGGATATTTAATATAATAGTGGCGTAAAAAAATACATTTATTTATATAATAATTTATGCACAGGTTGCTGTATTGAGCTGCGTACAAATGACACTACTGGTCAATTCCATAAATCCAAGATCCTTATCAAAACCAGCTCCAATAATCAAATTACGAAGATTACAATAATTAGATCCATAATCAAAAACGACGAACCAATCGCTGGATCTGGATTCTCCCTATGTAATGAAAAAAATATTGATACAACAATTCTTATCAGACATATTAACTTGCTGATAACACACCGTAGCAACGCATGTCTTTTGCGGCGCATCTTCAAAGACAATCTTTATTTTATCCGTTAATTTTAAATTCGGTGTAACGTGAGTCGCTCTAATCACTCCATCCTCATTGGGCTCGGGATTCTGAAGCTTTAAATAAAATGTTAGCTATTATTTTAAAAAATCTATCTAACACAATGACTTACATAGTACAGACATCTACTGCCACGTGAACCGAAATCATTACACGTAGACCATTTTAATATTTGTGCTCTGAAACGTCGCATAATGCAATTGCAAGGGGCGCTGAATTTCCTGTAGAAAGTACGGATATGCATTTTTTTTTTTTTAATTTATTCACAGCAGTACAAATATTCTGCGCTATATGGGATTATGTGCATAACGGACGGCAATACTATTTAGCCATAGGTTACGTAGATATTCTCATGGGGTTAAAAAGTACCGCTCGTATATTTTTCCAAGCGATGCCTGGTCGTGGATAAATAAACGAATTCCGTGGTAAATAAACGTACAGTGGTGCGATATCGAGTTTCCCTGGATATCTTAAGACACCCTGTATAACTGTTTAGGGGTTGGTATTATGTATTACTGGAATTGTTGTGTGATGTACGTTACGCGAAAGTGTGGAATTGTCAGTTTACCATTTTACGGTGCAGGATGCGTGCATTGGATATGGGAATACGGAACTGGTGAAAAATATGCAAACAAGAATTGCCAGGACGCTGAAAATGCAGTACGTCTTGAAGTTGCAATTTGAACCTTTGGATGTTCTGACTTCAGGAAGTTCATTGTCTGTTTTGTGAAATTGGATAATACTCAGAAGTTTAATACTGGAAGTTTAATGTATTTCAAAATGATCTAATTTCCTTACATACCATTTTCTATTATATCCGTTGGTGAGTCTTCTGGTTTGAAAACACGCTCGATTTCATCTCGTGAATATGGCGGTGGATATTGTGGCATCAATTTGATGACAGTTTCTGTGTCACCAGTCATCCTTTTTGCTCTTTACTTAATCCTTGATGCTTTTTCGATGATTTCACTGTCTGAGCATTTTCTAGGTTAGTATTGGACGTTCCTGAACACGTTTGGAGGAGACTACTCCGCGGGAATAACTTTTACGATGCGAGATAAATCGGTTTTGCGCATTTATGTATGCGAATCGATTTACGTTTCTGTTGTAACGAGATATAAACAAAAATCGTCAGCACAGCCAACTTGCTAACACCATGAAGATTACTGGCTGCTTCGTTCTTTTGCAAAATAAAAGAAGAAGAGAAAACGAAGATCATCAAATGAAATAACTACGTTCCGGAATTCAACACTGCTACTAAAGGAATCACTGTACCACAGCATCAGGAACAGCCGGACTTCCCACGGTTCTAGATTTTTCCTCCATCTTTTTTTATTCCATCTCGCGGGTCTATTTTTTTCAAAGTTTTTCTCTTTTTTTTCTTCAAGAAGACGACTCCCCTATGACTACTATTCAAGGTTTAAACGTCTTCGACAATTCATCTTATATAGTCGTATGTATCGCACCCTCTTCGAGTCTCCCCTCTTATACTATTTCATGTTTTTTCCCTGTGTTTCTTCTCTTCTTTCTTTTCTTCCTCGCTAGAAATTCGAAGAACACTACATTTCCCGGTATATCCATAAGATATAAATTTAAAAAATTGATTTCTTTTAAACAGTTATACAAGAGGATAAAACGTACTCGTCGACATTTTCTTTAACACCACAAATTTCTCTAGTTGATCTGCACCGGGATGACACTCACCAGGTACAAAGTACAAACTGCAAAATGTCAACGAGAGATTCTCGTGGCAGTTGTCAGTTGGCAGATGAGCCACGACGACATGGAAGACGCAGAGGACAAGTTGGATTGAGGTACGAGGGGGAAGAGCGTCGGGACGTCTTGACGTCGCGACGCGGTGGTTTGTCGTCTCGTCACTTCGTCACGCAGCTTCTTCTTCCATTTCCTCTTCTTAGGGTTGACGAACACAGTTCTCTATTTTCGACCTCATTCAAAACCTTGTCGTTTAAATCCCAACTATCTATACTTATGTATCTGTTCAAATAACACGGACACCATATTAGTATTTCTCTAAAAACAGCTCGGTGACTGATTAGTTATTAATTATTTTCTCCATATTATTAAAGAGTATACCTAAAAAGTTACATAAACTCTGAAATATTGTATCGCGGCTTCGTTTGTACCGTCAAAAAAATTTTCAAGGTAACTGAATAGAAACAAAAAAGATATAAGTAAGGGGAGACGGTTAGTTCCGCGAATATGGGTCAGACAAGGTAATGAATGGATACAGTGTTTTCCTGCTTTAATACTTTGCCTAGGAGCAGTGAAGATTTAGCATATATTTATATATGATAGAAAAAGTATTGGTATACTTGCTTCTTTCACATATAAGGAACTTATCAAAGATTTTATTTTTATTTACAGTTCCTGCAACATATGAAGAATAAAACGGTGTCCTACATATAGACTCGTCGAAATTGACGCAATTAGAGGACAAAAACTCGACGCTTTTAGGGAGCACTGTCGGCATAGGGAGAGACACGCGAGTCGCGAAGAAGAAGAAGAAGAAGAAAACTAGAGTCTGAAAGAAAGAAAGAAACGATCCAGGAACGTCATGTGAACCGGATTCTATAGCGGCAGCTGCCGACTTGACGTCCCGTATCGTTGACGTCTCTTCTTCTTGGGTCTGCGGCTTTTAAAGTAAACTCGTACGCATAGATGTGCGTTATACGTTCTACATATTTCTCCTCATATCACGTAAGACAGCAGAAGCAAAAGAAAAAAAAAAAAGTATCGAAGCAAGGTCTATTCTCTTTGCGTTAATCCATCACTTTGTCCATAATGAAAGATGCTGGTAAAATTCACAAAAAGGCGGATGAGTAGTCTGACTATTTAATAGTATCCTCGTGGATGTATGGGACAAATTAAAAATGTCATTTCGCATTAGGACGGCTTTTCAAAGTAGAAAAAAAAAGAACGGACTACCCTTGCTTAACGTAGATACTTGCGACATAAGCGACAACCGTGAAGAAATTCAAACTTTACTTCTGTCCAAAGACTTTTTTACTTTTCCTCCAACACTCGTTGGCGGTAGATTCAAAATGCGTTAGTCTAATTCTTACAACAGCGAACGAAAAAGAAAAGGTAATTTTATTAAAAATACTTTTAACCTCTCAAATGATTTCAATGCATATGGTGGTAATACTATTTATTGGATACTATATTAATGCCTATACGTGCCCATTAGGATGGAACCCTTATAGTCTCTTGTGACGTGACCCAGGATATGGAGGTCTCGAGAAAGTTGAAAGAGGACATTTTCGAAAAAGCAGGGCGTCTCTCCATCAATCACAGCAGCTGTCCGGCGGACCACGTAGAATATTGCTTGGTATAGATGTTCCTCGCCTTTACTAAGAGAGCCCATATAAAAGGAGGAGTCCATATTTCCATTAACGCAACACCAAGAATAAACGGCCTCCTTCATCGAGCATTCCTTAATTTCCGTTCACCAAAATTCATCCATAGATAAGTATGCTTCTGTATATCTATACGATCCACTGCCATCCACGAGTGAGGAAATCATTTGTTTAACTCTATGAAAGCACGTCATGTCTTTCATAATATATTTTTCAAAATCTGTCGGTTTACGACTGAGAGATATCAATGAAATTGCAAAGATGCCAAATAACAATAATAATTTATTGTTATTGCTCTTCCACGCCATGTATTTCTTTTCCACTAGTCTTATTCTTTCTTTATCTATCGAATGTCTTTTTATTTTTCTTCTCCTTCGCATCAAGAAATCCAGCACGACCCCGTATCTCCATTAACACTTGGTTCTTTCGAGAAACTCTCTTCCGCCCATTGACAAACTTTTGACTGGGCATAAATTTATTCGCGCGACTGCCGTCGCCCGTCGCGCTACTACCAGTAGTCGTATCTTTATGGTCGCTCGTTTCTATTTTATCGCTCAGCTTCTCACTGGCTAGTGAAACATTCTCAAAGGTGCTACTCGACCAGCCGACACAAGACGGCACTCCATTCAGGATTCTATCCCAAGGGAGGTTGAAAAACACGTGATGACATCCGCTGCCACTACTATAAGCTCCTGAGAGTATCCATCTTCGTTCTTCAGTTAGGTATACATGGGCATGTATATACCTATATAATATTCTACATATAATGTTTAATTGACAATTATTACATTTTTTTATAGTTTTCTTTTTTTTTTATTTTATCTCTTCTGTGAATCTTTTCAGAACTGGGACCGCATGACTCATTTGGTGTTTTGAGTCTAGAGCGCCCGGTAGTAAGGAAAATAAATAGCACCGACGTCTTGATGCAGTTGCCGCTTTCATGGAAATAATACATAGGTAAACATAGCTCCTTGAGAAATTTACGTTACGGCCGTGGGAACCATTAAGGAGCACTTGGCGGTTTTCAACTAGAATTAAGAGGGAGTAAGAAATCGTAGAATGGATACACCTGTGCCATAATATACACACAGTTGGAACATAAAAAGTATTTTAATTCGCAATATTGTAAATTGAATTTAGGTCCCGGGGCGTCGTTAACGTCAATTGAAAAAAAAAAGAATGAAACCAAAGGAGAAAATATAGCAGAGAGAAAAAAAAGAAGGAAAAACGACAGTGAGACTTGATTTATGGTGAGTGTCGAAGATATTCTTAAAAATTTCCTCTGCTTCGCCGAACCTGAAAGGGAAACCGGAAGTACGGTGTGAATCTGTCGGTGAGACGACGTCTCGTCGGTTAGGCGTCGTCGGTGACATCGAGGACGATCGCACTTGGTTAAAAACGACAGTCGCCCTTAACCTATCCCACCACTTGAGTAGGTGAATATAGGTGGCGTATACATACATATATCTATACACATAGCGAAAAGGGTCTCCATCCCCTACTATGGGAGGACAAAGTAAAAAGGGTTGTTCCAAGGGATTTATGATTGGTTCTTTAAAAGGGACTCCCCCCCCCCCTTCCCAAAACTGGAGTGGCGTCTTTTTTTAGAAAAGAAAACAACTCCCTTAGCACGATAACGTAAGATCATTTTTTTAGTACAAAGTGTGCAGGAATGGACTATAGGAATTCTAACCTATATATAAAACGAATACTCTGATACAAGGCTATATCTCGTAGAATATTATATGCTTTACTGGGTCCATCTTTTTTCTTTTTTTTTTAAATTTTAGTATGTTATACATACCGTAACAAAAGATGGGGCGGAACGAGAGCTATGGTCACTAGTTATTTCTTCACTATACCATGTCATTCCATCCGCATCTAATTCCTGACAAAGTAACAGTAAGTTCGTCCCGCCCCCGTAGCGCCCTCGACCATATAGACGGAATTGAATGTAAGATGAACTCATGGTGGGAGACACGCTTGATTATTCGGTGTTTTTTGTCGCGCTGGCGCCAGCGGGGCGGACCCGTCTGTAACCGAATAGCTAAAATCATCCTGCGTGCCAATTTCAAAGTCTTACGTTGGTCCGGCGAGGAGGAAGCACAAAAAAGTAAGAGTTTTTAACGTATGAGACATGCGAAGATACCGTTTATCATTTCGATCCTTTTAGAAATTCATAGCACTGGGGTACCTCTTCTAAAAGGTCAGGGTCACTGAGTGGAGAGTCTGTAGAATTTTTATATAAATTACAATAGAATTGTACAATAGTAGTACAGTATACCTTATATATATATATATATATATATATATATATATCATTTTATTTGAAAATATAGTTGAAAAGTGAAAAAATTAAATATTATAATTAAAAAAAGAAAAACTATTTAATAAGATGGTTCTGATCCCAGCTACAGGAAAGTCGGCCGAATCCAAAGAGTGGCTGGTATAAGTAACGCTTGTATGAATCCTATGAAAGCCTAAATGACACAGGGTAACAGCTGTCGACCCGACAGAAATGCCACAGCCGGTCAAAACGCACGACGTATGACATATGTACATATGTAGAGTATGTGTGGGTCTAAGCTGCGAGTAACTTGAGTGGGATTGAAGATCCATCTGGTTTATTTGATGACGACAGGTGCAGCTTGGTATCCTGCATCTTTATGGGCGTTTCTCACCTGGCTCCTACCTGTTTACTTTCGACCAATAGCATCCTTGGAATTTACCCATTAATTCCTGGAAGCATTCTTTGGCCTTCGATTGGTCCACAGGTATAACAGTTATGGTGATTGGCGATCTTCCGTAAGCAATGGCGTACAATTCTATTAGGCTTTCAGGACTCAACGAGACGGTGCTAAAAGGGTGGATGAAGATTTATTTAATGTATTCTTTACTCTAGGTTATAATAGTCAAACCAGAAGGGTGGAAACTCTGAGAAAACAGTCATGAATACGTCAGCGTTCTTTCGTCGGCACTATCCTGGATCCACGGGGTGCTTCTAAACATCGGGCACGCTTCCTTCCAGGAGGAGACGAAAGCGTCGCGTGTCCCATTTTCCAGGAAGCAGGATCATCCTATATTCCTTCATTTTGTATGTGGTATGGGATGTGAAATGTGGCTACTGGTAGCATGGCAGCTATACGGTATTCATCTGTAAATTTTTTAAGTCATAAATAGTGAAAAACAGTTTTTACTCACGCACAATTTTCTAAGTTATTTTTTTTACACTGACAGGGGTCCAGTCTGGATTTAAAACCTTCAAGGGGGTATCGAGATCGTGGATGCTGTACGGTTTGAGGATTTAATGAACCACGATGGCAGGAGTGTAACAGGGACCGGCAACTGTCGCAGAAAAAAGGGCCTCACGGATTGTCCATAAGGCCCCTCGCATTCTCAGCGGGGGTCTCATAACACTGTACGTTTCCACGGCTAGAGAATATCGTCCTGCCTACTTTGGTCCATTGTCCTGTTCCTATCTTTGTTTTTTTGCCTTTTTTTCTTATACGTTGGTATGTTATGAGCGTGGGTACGTGTCCTGTAGGAATAGGGCCCAATGTAGGTACCTATATACCTACGTACGTAGCTAAAGGTCATTCCTAGAAAATGGGACAGACACATGTGTTACTACTCGGGCCCATTGTCTTGGATCGTAAAAGCGAGTTGAATGTTTCGTGCCGCACTTTGGGACCCATTTCAGGGACCTGGAAAAACAAATCTGGGTGGTTGATGGATTTTCAAAATGTCCAACTTTTTATGGTTACGCCATGCCTTTTATATAAAACTCTAATTCTTATAATTCTGAACCAGATCCTCATTATATTTATATTTAATCATCATAATGTAATTTTTGGCACAGTACAGTTGAACCATTTTTAAAAATGGCACCACGAATCTAAATTCGCCATTGCTATCCCTACCCCGATGGCGAACACGTGTCCTGCAGGAGACAAAAGTCTCGTATAGAGTACCGGGCAATAAAGGCAAAAGTACAATTTTCCTATACAAGCTTCCGGTGTGTTTCTAGCAAACATCAGACAATGGTTCTCCAGCTTTTCGTTTTAGACCCCCATAGGGCCTTTTATAAGGAAGTAGCCCATTAGTTACAGTCTCTAGAATCTCTGTTTTCTTAAAAGGACATAATTTTACGAAAAAAAAAAAAAAATTTACCAATGTCTCTCAGACATCAGTAAAATAATTCATCATTTGATTATAACACTTTTAATAGTAAAATCAAATTAAGAAAACTGTCTGTGCTTTACTGATTAAAATAAATGACGTTGACTGTACCAACGCACTGTCATTCAACATGACGTATATTAAAACTAAAGATAGATGAAAAATAATGTTCCTCTTGTCAACAAGATGATTTCTGTCTCCGGTCGGCCCAGTTATTACAGAATAGTTTTTCATCCTGACCTCATACCTTTGCGATACTCAAATATATTCTATATGTATATTTTTTTAAATTAATTTCCATTATCCGTCTCTTATCACAGTTGGCAATCCGGATTCTCGAAGATGTTCACAGGTTCGTTTATTAAAAAAAATTGAAGTAAGTTCACGTGACCAATATTGAAATATGTTATTTCTATTAATTACGAATTAAATTAATTGACCATGAATCCGCACTATGAAGACATTACAAATGGCGTCCTCGTGCGAAACAAAACGTATTACCTTCTTGAATTATGAAGCACGAACGCTGAAAGCTTATCGTTCCCATCGTATAACCCTTCGCTAATTCCGCCATTAGTAGCGGCACGTTGAATTTATCGCCCTCGTAACCTGCCAGCCTGGAACACGCATGCATTTACGTTTATACATTGGCTATTAAATGCCTCACACTAATTCAAGGTATAATGTGAATATACGCAGTAAACATGTATACGTCAAGTATAGTAAACGTAGATAAAAATTTTGAAAAATGCTTGAATTTTCAGTAAACCAATATAGATAAACTCACTGGTTGAATGGCAGAGATTATGTATCTGAAGATAAATCCAAGTCTTATCTTGTCCGCCATTTAGGAGGTATGTATGTGCATACATAGGTAACTTCAGGATTTATCTGTAACTTTCGTTTGAATACAAATATACACGTGTATATACAAATCAGTTTTGCCAAAGAACCTAACGCAACTAATATTTAAAGACAATACATATATATCTTGTACTAGATAATACTGCAAATAAATTGTTCAAGAGACAGATGTTCCGTAAAAGGAACTAATAAAATGCAATTCCTTTCTATGCGCCAAGTGCAACGTATGGCAACCACGTGTATCTCTCTTGCGCTTCATAGCCGTGAAGTTGCCTGCAGTCCGTATCCCTTCGTTCCTTATGTCAGTCCCTTGATTCGAGGTATCGATTGTCAAAGATGTGTTAAAAAGACATTTACCTAGGTATGATTTAATTTTAATCATAAACCATAAAGTGTTACTTTTAATCTAAAATTGACTCAAGGTAATTTAAACGTCCGGGTTAATGAATTGACCTACGATATGGAATTGAACTAGTTCTTTCATTTCGAGGCACCCGGTATAGGCGGGAAAGCATCATCTTGCGACACCTTGGAACAATATACAATTAGTGACAGCGGAAGTAGCGAAAGCTCTGTCGCGGAGCCGCAGTGTTTGTTTGATTTGAAGCCAGCAGCATCCAAGTCGTCCAAACGGTTCTACCGTTTCTGTCATTGCTGCCTTTCTCTGGAGTGCGCGAAGGGGAAACTCGAGGTTCCCGTAGGACCACCCTGATCGCGACTTATACCTGATTTAGCGGAGCGACGGAGAAACGAAGAGAGAAGAAAGAGGTTTTATTGCGCCAATGAAAAATTAGTGCTTGGCTACTGCAGTTTCTTGGTCTCTTTCTGTTCCGTGTCATCTGGCAATCTCCATCCTTAGATTCTTTTTTTTCATCTCATCCGCTCCTTGACTTTGGGGATTTATACATAGTTATAAAAGTATGTAAAAAATGTGTTTGAGAACAAAGATAGAGGAGCTGATTTTTTTAAAATAACTTTATCACTTCCGTTATCTTTGTTATAAAGATGCTGCGACAAATGCAATTATATTATGAGGTCATCATTAAATTTTGAGAATAATTATTTTTGAGTGTTCAAATAAATTTTGTGAAATTCCTCTTTCCAGGATAAGGCTACTAAGAGACCCCCTATTGTCAAATGCGAATGCGCCACCAGTAAGTGGACAATGGCTGCCATCCCTTCGTTATAGGGTGGCCATTAAGTCGGCTTGTGGCTTCGAGAGTAGCTAGGGGTGGTTATACAGGATTCGCATAGTCTACCCGGACAAACCCTACTTGCCGTGGGATTTAGGGTAGCCAATTTGGAAATACCCAGAGCCACTCCAGTTTCAAGGAAAGAAGTGCCGCCTTAATCTCGTTAAAGCAGGGCTTGAAAATTTTTGTTGTTTTTGAAATTTCCGCCAAAATTGTATACATACGTAAGAAAGCTAGCGTTTATATCAGTTCGTGATAACTGATGGAATTGCTTTTCGACCATGCAGGTTCTCTTTGACGTAGCGACAGACACGTAATTGCGAACGTTAACGTAATTGCGAATGAATGGCGAACCTAAATATTTATAAATTAGCAGTTTCTTCTTTTAACGTAAACATGGATGCAAAGCTTACGTTACAAGTTTGTAATTAAATTTTGTCCTTAATTTGTCACGTAATTTTACAAATTTTCTTAATGATTTTTCGTTAAATTCAACATTGTCTCTTTTCGTCCCCTAACTATAAGATAAGGCCCTAAATGTAAATTCGTACAAGACGTGAAGTAGTCATACCGACTTGGTCCCTAAGTATAACCTTTTAAAATGAACGTGCTTAAAATAATAGATTGCGGAACGCATAGCCATGGCTTACGGTTAGTACAGTTTGGTTGGTAGGGAAATACAGCACCCGCATGGTCCCGTCTTTGGATTACCAGGCTAATAAAATCCTCATAATCCATCGCAGTATCTGTGAAAAGTGTTTGAATATTATTCGAAAACTTCAGGTAAGAGAAGACTGTCTTGGACGTTTTTTTTTCCAAAACTTAATAAAACCTTTAAAACGACGATTGAAAGGTAAGTATAAAAATGATGATTATTTTTCAAAATATAAATCTACTCCATTTTATTTTTATATAAAAAACTAAAAAAGCAAAGTTAATTATTACAAGCTATATTTTGCTTAATTTGTAAATTTTTCAAAAATTCATTCTATTATTTCAATTTTAAATGGCACGAATTGACTGTTGTAGAGAATCGTGAAGTTTTGTAAGAGATGAAGCTTTTAAAGGGGGGTCGTCAGGGACCTGACGTCCCATGGGACTTACGGGTGTAATTCAGCATTGTCTCTTAGCACAACGTCTGGTGGTTTACGAGGGAAATTTCAGCAAAATCTGGAGAACATACGAGCGAGGTATGTGCAAAGTGTGCACAACGCGCACTTGATCATTGACGTGACTGGAATCTCATTAAAGGTGCACGTAGGTTCCAAACGGCACATGGTCACCAAATTTTCGAATTTATACGGCCCTGACCGGTGTCGCACATGTGTCGGCCAGAACGAGAACTGAGAATTCGGAGACAGATAGGCACCGTGAAAACAGTATAAACAGGTAGCACGTGCTCAGAAGTCCTCGATGAATTTTATGAATGACCTTACACGTGACGAGAACATTGCAGTGCAAATTTAGTTTTAAAAAAAGTTTTTAACATCTGGAAATAATTGATTGATTGAACAATAAAAATCGATATCTCTTAACGCTATTCGAAAACTAATGAAAACGGATTTAGTCTTAAGATCCGTTTAAGAATGTCCGACGAGTAGCTGTGAAAACTTAGTCTGTTTGTAGGAAATCCATTTTGTCAAAAGTCAAAACGTAATTCGGCTTAAAGGCTCGAATAATATTTGTTTTTGAAAACAATAAGAAAATTTCGTGTGCGTCGCTACTGCTTTATTCGGTACCGTTAGATATCGCCAGTACCTCAGTTTCATTACCCGTGCTCCTAATTCGTGAGAAATTTACATAACCATATAATTAGAAATGGATCTGCGGTTTAAAAAGTTGATCGACAATGACTGGTTATTTCTATGAGTCGCAAATACTCACAATAGTCGACAATGTAAACAGCCAGAAGCCTCTAACATAAAGGATCCACTTGACAGAGTCTGCAGGGTAGCCATTGTCGTGGCACTTGTCGCCATTTAAGAATCATAAAGCCATTCGACACGAATCTCAAGGTTTAACCTGAAAAGAAGAATGTCTACAAGTGTCATAATCGGTACCTTATTCCCAAAATCACGATGCCAATCGAAACCTATTAATTTGCTTGACATGCTACCTGAATTTCAATTATTAAAATTTAGAATAACCTACAAAGTATAAAAGATTCAAAAAATAAATTTAATGCAATTATAATAAAAATTTCACTATCCTGATATCCTTCGTTTTAGTTAGTTAATGGAAATTCATCAAGCTATACCGACCCGTCGGGTACATCACATGCGGCTTAAGCTTCCCAATGGTTTTCGTCTTCTCAACAATCCACTGTTCTACGACTACTAGACTCCAGATTATAAACCATAGCGTCCAGTACATCTACGAGCACCTTTGCCAACTGTCCAAGTAAGTACATCCCTATGGCACCGTGTGCTCAACACATGGCGAACGTGCCTCCAACAAACTTAGTGCGAACTATCTTTTGGCGCGGATCGTAAAAGTGCTTATAAACAACGCGAGCCTGGTTGGGTCTACCTAGAATACAAAATTCGTTCGCAAACGAAGAGAGAGAGAGACAGTGTGGGAACATCAGTCATTTGTAGCACAAGAACACAAATGCAATAGATTGAAAATAAAACACATATACATAAACGATATCAGTAGCAACATATTACAAAAAAAAAAAACAAACGTGAATTCAGTGAAAAATACTATATCAAAATATGTAGATACTTTTTTCAAAAGGAATTTCCAGATGCAGGTAGTCGAGCAGAGAAATGGTTACGCCTGAGCCTGGGATTTCCCCTGTATAAAACCCAGCTTGTACACAGTAACCGTACAGGCTTGTCATTACTATGGTAGACAGCTAGGCGCCCCTTTATTATTAGGGGTAGTAGCGGGTGGCAACGGTGCCTAGGGCTCACCAGGTGCTAATTGCTTTGCTGGTGGCTTATTGACCCAACCTTAGAAAGAATTGTCAGGCAAACTACCCTCCTGTACGATGTGCCGGGCTGATGTAAACAGTCTTGAGAGACGAGCAAATTCTACGGTTAGCTTAGTACCTAATAAGGTACTGGTCGATTGAATTTCTTATGTAGATATATGTATATAATAAGTATATAGTACCTTTCACTTGGTACGCTTAAGCTCCGAAATTTCATATATCTTTGTTATATGTATTTTCAAACGTTGATGGTATGAAACCAATGACAGGAAACGTTCACTGTATCCAGCCGAAAATTGAAAAATATGTTGGACACGAATACTTGGAATTTAATAATGCCTCGTTCACCAATTATTATCCTCCTGTTTGAAAAGCAGAAACATTTTTTTCAAACGTCCACATACGAATGGGACCTGTCGCTCGAACACGACGTACGTACTAATGGATGTCTCCTTCGAAGATCCGATTTCGGCTTGACGCTTCTACGAAGGAAATATTTTGAGTTATTTTTCAAAATTTTCTTCTAACAGCCAAAAAACTGTCAATAACTAGTTTAAAAATATGTATATCAATTTGTACTGTCCGAAGGAGAAGCGGATTTGTATCTGCATAGAGAATCGTTTGATGTACTAGAAGGATCCTGTCTGAATTATACACAGTGTATCATTTTGGCCGTAAGACGGTGCGCCTACATATTCATAAAGTAGGAATACACGAACATATGCGTGATCCACGCACCGTTTAACGATATTAACGCACATTTAATTGTGCGTGCTGGACGCGTTTAATTCCCAAGTGCTGCACTGCTGGATGCACGTGTAACAAACGTCGTGGCCAGTTGCAGTTTAAGCGAGCCTGTCGGCTATGCGTTTCTCTTGAATTTTTCCAATTATTCCTGGTTTTGATGTTCCGACTTTCTGCACTGCGCATGCGCCGACCTCTATGTCAACCGTATACCGCGACGCTACCAAGACAGATTACAAGCCGCTCGATTAGAAACCTTTTGCTATTCCTGTACCCACTTGTCGTATCTCATATCCTGAAAGGACCTGTAGACATACCAAGTATTATACCAGCTCGTACATCACTGCACTTGTATCTCAGTATCATAAGTACTTCACCTCAACGAGTCCTCGAAGCTGAAAGAGTCTGTACCTCAAGAGAGACCCCAAGTCTCTTGGCCAAGATCCAATGGAATATCAAATTGCCAATAAGGGGACCGATAAATAATGTGCTTCGCGCTAAAATAATTCTCACAGTTGCGGAACGATCAAAGCCGAGTAACACTAATTTTTCGTCATGAGAGTGGATATTTGTTTAAATAGTTAGTACGAAAGTTACCGCTTCTCGAGAGCGGCGCTGTTTCCGCTTAACGAAAACCTTGACGAGTGATTATTAGACCTTGACGATCTTTAGATACATTTTTGAACTTTGCTTAGGGTTATTAAAAGGTTTTTTATGTTGGTATCGTGCATAGAAAATTTTTGGCAGGACCCGTTTCTTGTGATAAAGAGTCGCGAGTCGTGGAAACGTAAAAACAGGGATTTATAGGTTGCGGAGTGGCTTTCGAGCGTCACAACAAACACGTCTCAGCAATCCGTTCCGTTATCAATCACGGGTACGGAAACGGTGCTAGCAGCTACGAACAAACCGCGCCGTATAACGAAGCGACATCTTTAGCTTCATCTACATATGCGTATTCAAGGGACTGTGCACTCCGTACTTTCAAGTGGCACAATATCGCTGGAGTGTGGATTCTCCGTTTTTTTTTTATGCAGCGATACGACCACCCCTATTTTTGGCACGCAACACCATAACTCACCGCTAATTTTCCTGGTGGCTTGTACGCGCGTGCGTATATGCATATGTATATGCAGAGTCTAAAGATGGTGGCTCAAGTCAAATTACTGCAATTTGCGTAGGGAACGTCGACGAATCGGCGTCGAGTGAACTTTTTGAACTATGGCTATGAGAGGAGAAGTTAGGCGGAGACTTTTGGGAGGATTTTTAAGTATGCACTAGATACGTTATTGTTAACATATTGTCCCTCGATGGGGATCCAGATATCCTATCTCAGGAATCCAAATATTACACGGGCAAACGGCGACTCTAATTGGGACTGGGAAATTTCGCTCGGCGGTAAAATCTATTTTCTCTGCGACGCCCGTCGTCCCTTTACCGCAGAACCTCGACACGTCGTATAGCGAGGTTGCAGACTGAAAAATTGACTTCACAAAAATATCTGTGGGCAAAACGTATTAAGGTACCCGATGCTTCCTTGTTTCTACGAAACTAACGCTAATCGTATTATCTGACACTTGCAATGGATTGTAACTTCATCAGATTTGAATATTAAAATATTATTTCTCCATATTCATATCATACGAAAGTATTAAAATCAACTATCCTGATACATAATCCATTTCCCTATTTTTCACTAAAGTCTTATTCAAATGATTGCATGTTTAACTTTCAGTGCAACAAAGTTGATCTACTGTCGATTTTACAAGGAACATAAACACATCGAATGAGCACAAAGATCAGCGCAGCATCTACAACCGCTCCCGTCGGTAAACGTGCCACGATATAAATATTCAAGATGGGTCCCTACATTCTGCCTCTGGCGGTCCCCGCTCTTGAACATACCCAGGAATTGAGCTCACTCGTACCCATTAGAAGGAGACGATTCCATCCTTACAGTGAGTTGGCCACGGACGACCGTGGGGGTACGGAAAGACACGACTCTGGTCTCTACGTGGCTCGTGGGTGGGGACAACTGACAGCTTGGATAAAAGAAACCCTCCTGGTGGGGCTGACGCGGAGGGCAGGAACGCAGCACGAAGGAGGCGGGGTTGCTTAGCTGACATCCCGAAGGCAACGGTTCTGTATGCTCAGACAAGTCGTACCCTCCGAAGTGCACGGCTTTTGCTAGACTTTGGACTTCTTCAAATCACCACAGAGACAAACTGTGTGGCTTTTAAGGTTACGTCGTCGCGAAGTGTCAAGTGAAGTGTGATCTAACGTTGTTACTAGACATTTTTACCAAATACGAAGGTTAGCTTTTTACTATTTATACGTCCACCGCGACGCGAAGGATTGATTAATTTCTAGAAAACGTCTACAAGAGCGATTACTCAAGATTACTCACCTGTTCAGAGAATAGCAGTTCATAACAAAGTAAAGCCTTCATGTACTGAAGCGGTGTATTTATTGTAAACTAAAGAAGATTTGACTATCGTCAAGATGCAGGCGCAGCCCGTGTCCTTGCAAGCACAGCGTGTTCAAGGTCTCTATCTCCTGGGTGACAGTTCTGGTATACCTCACAGTGCTGGCAGTTCAGCCAGTAATTCTCCAGATCACTACGAACGTTTCTCACCACCAACACATTTAATGGATCTGAGTAATCCACCCGAGCACAGGGTACTGCCAGGACTTCACAATCATCACCAGGTATATCCTCAAGGATACTACAGTGTCGTTTACGATAACATGGACGAGAAGCGTTATCAGGAACAACATAAAATGCTCTACGAGCGGGATCTCCAGGGTGATTACGATCGTCGTCTACACGATCAGTCTCCAAGTTTTCTCTCGGATCACAGTCACAGCAGGGATCACGAACAAAGTCTCTATCTGACGCCATCACCACAGATGTATTCCTCCGGTGAAGAAATGACAACGGCTCATCATCCAGCTGCTTATCATCAAACCCAAGATTACAATAAGCACGACGTGGTGGACTACAAACCCGATGCGACGGACTACAAATCCGAGGTAGTAGAATTTAAGGCGGAGATGCCAGTGGTCGTAGAGCCTTCGTCGACGAAACACTTCGTAGACACGACGAGGGGTGTCACTGCTAAGAGGAAGCGTAAATCCAGCGTCGACAACAGCAACGAATCAGAGGGTGAATCGCCGTCGGGTACGAAAATCAAAGTGCGCAGAAAGAGCGGTGCTACTTACGAGGAAATTCAAAATCAACGTGTGATGGCGAACGTGAGAGAACGTCAGAGGACGCAAAGTTTGAACGAGGCTTTTGCCGCCCTTCGAAAAATCATACCAACCTTGCCCAGTGACAAGCTGAGTAAAATACAGACACTAAAATTGGCCACGAGGTATATCGACTTCCTGTATCAGGTGCTGCACTGCAATATGGAGAACACCGATGGCTCTGAAGATACAAACGGTAAGAAGACAAAATATATATTTAAAAAATATTAGCTAAGCGCTATAAAGTTTAATCATAAATATTCAACGATATCTCCGTCGTCAGGCTTGGTTACACGGGAGACATTATATTTACACGAGGGACGTTTGTTTATCGTGTAAAAGTAATTAAACAGACCCCCGTACTGGATTCTCGTAATTTAAGGGGACATAACCAAGCCTGCACGACGAGGACTCGACGATAGAGCTGGCCATTCCACTTTACCCATATGTATACACACCTAAGAACATATATCCATTATAACAAAAATATATATATATATACCTTCATATATATAAGAGGTTATGTTTACCAGTCGTTTATTCTACCACCGGCTATCCTTATCTTTATTCTTTCGTCAACTGTTCCTAAAACAATCGAATTTATCTCTATCAACGAATGTCTTACACGCATCCATGTTCCTAGAAAAGGCAGATGATCATTATTTTACATTGTAAGATTTTCAAGCGTTAACAAAAGGTGCCTTGGTACCTTGGAGTAACAGTTACTTACGAGCCCCCAGAGGCTTCTCAGTTAAATCATCCTCCAGTATCTCAGTCAACGGTTGACGCGGTACAAGAGTCCAAGCGCCAGCGCCAGCGTTAACGGTCACAGGAGCATAACTCCACGTGACTAACGACATCGGGCTGCTCTAATACTCCAAGAGAGAGTCTCATTGGTCCAGTCTCTACGAAAGAGTACTCCTCCGCTCCTCCTTCGTTTCCTTTCACGTCCACCTCCGTCGTCGTGAGACTATTGTCATTTGTTGCTTTTCTTTTTCGCGCTTTATTCTTGATACTTGTTGACCGTTGTTCTCACCTTTTTCCAACATGCACAGAAATAATCTCGATTCTTACACATTCCTATTGCGCATTTCGTAATGTACTCCAGACAGTGGAATTTCCTTAGTGGCTACGGAATTTTACGAATTTTAATGTAACCCGTTTTCATGATCTTTTTGTTACTTTTTGTTTCAGGCGAACGCAGTCCAAGAAGCGCAGTATTGGCTGCACGTGAAATCACCTCTTCGTCCTGCAGCTATATGGCGCATGAAAAATTATCATACGCATTCAGCGTATGGCGAATGGAGGGCGATTGGAATTCGAATCTTTAAGTGGTTCCTTTTTTTTAACAACAGAGGTAACCCGTACGAAAGATGAAGTGGTTTGTACCAAAGTGGAAGATATATATATATATGTAAAATTTTATAATATTAGAACGGGTAGATGTATATGAGGATAGCGACACACTATCAGTAAAATTTCTTATTTTCGCTGGTACGAAAATTTCGAAATGACTTTTAGCGATAAGCGTTGTATTATTCGCATACAAATTTTTTCATGGAATTGAGAAAATTTCATATGTTCCTACAATGAGAAAACTATCTCCAAAAAAAAATCGTGGCAATTCGTTAATTTGTGAATAACACATTTCTGCATTGATTTATCCAATCGATCCATTAAATGATAATATGTTTATTGAATTGAAATTCTTATTCAATCACACTCGAAGCGTTCTCAGTTCCATGTCTATCGCAAAATTTTGCGAAATTCCATCTTAAACGATACTATAAAACAACCCCTGAACTTCAACGACACCCGGTATCTATCTTTCCCCTCAGCTGTCCGCCCATTTCGAATAAACTAATAATTTATGTTTCCTCGGAGGTCTATTAAGTCGCGCCGGCGACTACTTCGCACTCGACCAACCCCCCTCTCAGCCCCCTCAACCAACCACAACACGTGGATCCACATAATTTCGCATGTTTCCCAAGCGCGAAGATTTGCGCGAAGCGCGGATAACCATCACCCATAAATTCACTTATTAGTGACCCGTGCGTTGTTCGAGTCTCGTTTAAGGAGCGTTCACACAGCGAAGAATGAAATACCAACCATAGAATTAAGTATCGGGTCGTTATCGATGTTTCACTTATAGAATGTACATCTAGAACATTTCATTGTCGCCACTTGAGAACGACCTATAGACCTCTTGAGGCTTGCTTAGTAACAACCCTGGGATTTCCCCTTGACTGGTATACATACACACTTACAAGGATTAAGAAAAAGCAATTATTGTTCAAATTTTCTAAGCGTGTTCCTTTTACTGTCCAAGCAGTCCCGTTATACTACAATTTATGACAGTCCACTTCCCTGAGACACGTATCAGATTTCGTTCAGTATAATCGCGAATCGAGTATAGGCAAATTTACGGTATTATTTTATAGGATATTAATAATATTAACACGTAGATATTACGAATGAATTTTTCAAGATGACGTTAGGCACTTACAAAATTCTTACAAGGGAGACCCGTGGAGCGAGAGGGAGGCAAGGGGGGGGGGGGCGTTCGTCAGCCAAGGGATCCGTAAGGAAAACAACGTAAAAAATTAACGAGCATTTTGGCGCCCATCGCTACCCGTCCCGACGCTCGGGCACAATATTATTTTTTTCCCCCCTCCTAAGATGACAGAAGCCTTTGCCCAGTATAGAAAAGACGTACTTCCACATGATCCATACCGCACAGGACTGGTAAAGCATCACCTCCTTATTTCGGCTTTATTTACAACCACAGTTTCTGTCTTTTGCTTGTTGCTCGGAGAGATGACTTCTACACGATTATGAGATCGACGCCTGGCGTCGATACGTATACCCATGGTATCCCCCTTGGGGGACCTCTACTCCAGTTTTGTATGCCTACGTCCCTGCGTACACGACCGTGTGAATATTTCGGATGGAGTTAGTTATTTTAAACCAGCCAAAGCAAACTCTAGAGACGCGTTTGACTCGCTTAACGAAGACACGCCGCGTTAGGGCCACGACTCGACTTTATTACCGCGATGAATCTGAAGGAGAAAGAATGAGAAGGGTAGAAGAGGGGAGAGAGGGGAGGTATAAAAAAGGATGAAAAAAGTGGCGGGAAAGTTTGAAATATATATGTGGATATATTCGATGGTTAACGGTCCTGACTTTGTGTATGACCGGAAACAGTGACCTTATTGCGCAGCGAGGTTGCGCATCTCTTCCTGCTTTTGATGTCTCTTGATTAACTCGTTTATCCCCTTTGGAATTTATAGTATGTGAATTTGTGCTTGAACTTTTTCTTGTTGTCCTCTTTCATTTTATACTCCTTACGCAGAACTGCATTTAACTAATAGGTATCGTAAATCTCTTTGGATTCAATTAGGGGAGATATTCGAGTCGACGTCGTAACCTCTCGAACCCCCTGAACCTACTGGAAGACGTCTCGGGGCGTCGCGGTGTTATAAAAACAAACTTAATACGATCCCCTTTCGCTTTGCGCCATGTTGCATCTACTGGACTTGGATGGACTCAAAGGAGAAACTGGCGGTGTAATTTTTTTGGAGGAATCTTTTTTTGTCGTTATTTTCCATTTTTCGTCTTGATCTCTGACCCGCTTTTCTTTTTTTTTCGCACTTTTTCTTTCGATCTTAAAGCAGTTCTCTCTTTCTCTTGGTATTCGTAATCCCGCCAAAGACCATGTAACGAATGGACTGGCATTTGTCTACATGTTGTATACGCAATCGAGTACCATAATTCTTGGACACCCTATAGATATAAAGCGTATGTATCCGCGGCTCTGGTAAAAAGAAAAATATTAGAAAAGAAACGTGACAGCTGCGTTACTTCGTGGGGGCTTAGACAACCTTCTGAGTTGGTAAACGGACAGTTGAGCCAATTTCAAAATATCTTATGATCATCCAGCTCTTAGTTTAAATAAAATTTTTCTGACATATTAGTAATGTTTTGCAAGAAGTAAAAAATAGGAAAGTATTGCGAAACCACCTTGTGGACACCCACTACGTAGAAATTGGAGGGAAAAACGATGAAATTCAATCAGCACTCAAAACGAACCCACCTAGTATTACCCGTAGACAGATAATCCCAGTATACGACATATTTATTTAGTATCTCGCGAATTATGGCTCTGGTAATTATTTTCTATAATTTAATTTCGTTCATTAAGCTATTCAATTAATGCAGTAAAAGCAGCTTTTAATTAGATCGATTGAAAGTTTATTAATAAATCATATATATCGATTAGCGCTGGAAGCACAAAGACGGTTACGCCGTCTAACGCTCTGTCCCTAGTCTTAAGTTAAGTTAAAAGGGCGGTAAATTTAAATCTATAATCCAACAATAGGTCAAGTGCCTTAAACGTGCCTTGACTCATACAGCTAAAACACCAAAGATTAACTGTACATACACTTATACTACCTATATAAGACTTGAAAATTAATATTTTTTCGACTACCCGTTACAAACCGGATATCCCGGGCTATGATATGTATATTTTGCTACGAGAGTTTATCAGTGCCTTAAGACTGTACATATAGTTATATCAATGTATATTTCGAAGCGTTTTAACATTATTAATTATATCACGTATAGTATTATAAGAGTACGACTTTGTGGTGCACATCGGTGGGCCGGATAATGCAATAATTTATTACATTACAAAGCAACGAGCAGATCGTCCGTATGTATTACAATGAAAAGAAAAAAAAGATTTTTCGTTTCCTTTTCTTTCTTTCACTCTTAAAAGTGTCTTATCGGTACTTTTAACTTGAGTCGCGTCCAATTTGCCACTGCCAATTTTTGATCAGGCTGTAAATAACCAACGCTATTGATGCGCACCGCTTACTTTCACGGTTATACAATTGTACATAAATGTTACTATAAGACAAGCGTCTAGTTTTAAGCTGTAGTCGAAATTAGGTGTATTCATTCCGCCGTTATTGTCGCCGTGCATCTTGTACAGAGCACGTTGCTACGTCGCCTTCGTATAAGATGATTGATTTACACGTTTATATATTGTACAGTATTTTTATATCAGGTTCGTCACTATTAAAATAAAAATTTTCATCAAATCAATAGACGGTTTATTAATTGTTAATAATTGTAAGATATTCAATTATCCATTACTTATGTGTGTGTTGTGTCCTATTGGTTGATATACGGGACCAGTGACGTCATTCCTGTCAAGCGTAGCGCCTCAATGCGCGTCTCTATGATGACAGTGAATGCATGAATGTTCTTACGTGATAAATCATTAAACCTGGCAAAAGTTCCAACGTCCTGATATCGTTTGCCGGGTGCAAGATTCACGATAAATAATTTACCAAGCGCCTTGCAATCACGCCGGCCTAATGGATTAGCCGGGCCAGTGCAAATATTATTGCAAGGAAGCTCAAGAGGTAAACGCCCACGAGCAACGTCATTGGTCGAAACAACGTCATCGAGATCCTCGACAGCCAATCAGCGTAGTCCCTTTCCCCCATCCTCGTGGCACACACGCAACAATGGTAATTTAGTCTTCTCTTTGTAGTAATCAGAAAATTATTCGTTTTGGCGAATCTTCCATCAGCGACCATTTGGTAACACCTGACTGCAATGCGTTATAAATTATTAGTAAAAAAAAATGTTATTTACAATCATATCTATTTGTAATCTTGACAAATTTGTAACGCTGAATTTCAAGTTTTGAGAAATATAAATAGTCGTTCAAAAAAATAAATAAATACAGTCGCACTCGTGTAAAGGGACTTTACGTGTCACCCGGAATTTTTTGCGATCGTCAGTAGCTGCACTGCCAGACGCAATAATCGTTAATAGCTCGTCGGCACGCATTATGACTTTTTCTCCTTGAATTGTATATATATCTACGTATCAAGCAATGCATACCATTAGTGACTATAATAAGCGCTGTAAATGATAAAACTAATAACAACGACGCGAGGCTGCATACAGTCTATTATAAACTAACATAATGAGAAGAAGACCATGTAGTTCAAGAGAATACAGAAATAACATAAACGACTAGAAAAGATTGAGGAGATAAATAAAATCGTCACAGACAATCCGCGCGTCTCTCAAGAACCTTCATTTAAATCCTCTCCTGGTAAAGAAACGTCAAGCTAGTCGGAAAGAAGTCTGACGGTTTCGACTCATAAAACAGTCTCTGGTGGCAACGGGGAGAACAGTCTGGTATCTCGTGGTCGACCAAGAAATTTGAGAAAGTTTCCCGAGACTAAAGATAGCACAGAATGATTATTTCAATTAAAGATATCACGTGTCTTTTCATCGCACGAGGATCAACGATAAATACCATTTGATTCTTACAGCCCTGAGATAATTCTTAACAGATTAGATACCCATAGTTCGTACGTCATTGACAAGATAAAAATATGTCCCTGATCGATAATCTCGTAACTCGTCTTAACTGATCCAAAGATCTAATAATCGAACGATCATCTGAACCACGTGGTTAGATGATCTAAAGTCACTTATTACTTAAATCACGGTAATTCTTGTCACGTAGATGTTGCTTCAGCAATGGTCCATTCCACGTATATAGTTGAGATGTTGGATCTGGCTTCATAGATCCTAATGGATCGTATTTCGTAGCTATCCAGGTTCCGCCGTTTATACGCGTGCTTGTGACTGTTGTTGGGACAGTAAAGCAGTCTGAGTTATGTAGCCAGTAAAGGTATCTCATATATGATCCATACCCTGGTCCATACTGGTACCAATGTACAGAAGCATGCACGATAATAGGTGCCTCTACGACGACTAGCGCCGCGCATGAGGTTTCACTTACCGGCAAGATCGAAATAGAATACCGGGTTTCCCCCCAGGTTTCCTTCTTTTTTTTTTCTTCCTACGGTTCTCCCTCGCACCCCTTTCTCCCAGCGTTCCTTTTTCTCACCGATTCCTCTTTTCCAGGCTACACACCTATAATACACGAGCAATGAGAGGTACCATAGGCTTTGTCAACTTATGAGACTTCATCCACCTGAAGATGATCTTGCTACTGGGATGCTGTCTTCTACGTCTCTGTATTTCCAATCGTTGATGGAATCCAGGAAGGACTTCTGGGGTCAACTTCGACAGCTCATTAAGAAGCGTAATGAGGTACTCTCCCTTGGTTAATTATCAGAGAGGGACTGTTTAGGGTGCCTTGGTTATATAGGGTAGCTGGAAGGGGGTTAGGATCCCCATGACTAGCTTGACTGACTCCTCTCATCTCGCGCCAGGAAACGGGATGTAAAGCGATTCCTTGAACTATTCCAGGGATTGATGACTTTTTAAATTGCCTCTATGAAGAATTCCAATGGCTGCCCCATAGCGCTGTGGTACATAGGAACTTCCGGTAGTTTGGACATTGGACACCCAGTTGATTTCTCCTTGATCCTGAGCGTGCACCATTCGGTTGTACCTTTACAAAAAAGAAGGTAATTTTAATAGCTAGTAAAATCCCTTGAAGAAAATATCCTCAATAAAATTTACTTGTTACACGGGTTAAGGTATAATGATTACTATACCTATAGTGAGATATAATCATGGACCTCTTACTTATGGTAAACGAGCGTAGTATGAATCACTCAAAGGAAACGGTACGTACTATCCGTGTAAAATATAGTAGTACGTATTCTCGGTACTCTTTGATGTCAGGGCCGTAATTAATTCGTGCAGTCGAGTAAAATTCAATGTATACGATAATACGTCGAATATGAGAATAATTCGGTGAGACTCGTAAATCCGATTCCCAGCATCCTGCTGCAGACATGTGGATCTTATTTGCGCAGGATCTCACCCGAGACGGAGATGTCCTGGCGCCTTCTATGGGGGATGATGAATATCCCATGGGCGTGCTCAGGACACGAAGGGTAGCTCACAGTACCCGCCTACTGGATACTCAATAATTCCAGGATCTCTGCTGCCACCACTTCCTTGTTATTTCGCGGTCGGATAAATTGCTGTTTGCTTCTTTTGCGGGATGTTTTTACGGATTACACGGATCCTGGATGGAATCGTTCTTGCGTGACACATGCTGCCTGTAGAATATTCCGAAGTCACTGCCAACACGATAAATTCAATGTTAAATGTATGAACAGAGCGAGGAAAAAAAAATATTTTTTCCTACCATTTCTTCTCCTCACAATTCTCTGTGTCAGACTGGGTTAGGAAATTAACGTTTGATTTAATTTCTTTCGTTGGATTTAATTTTTTCCTTCTGCAGCCAAACTTCAGGAAGTGGTCCGATTGAAAATTCTCAAGGTGGGTCCACCTATTTCTGGATGAGATGCTGGCTCAAACACGGCTGATGCTGACCGTTTACAGGATGCCTTCTTCCTCGCGAACGAACACGGACAACGCGGCATTCACTGGGGATTCTAAGGTTTATCGGAGACTTGGTAAATCATGGATCGTGAATGCCGCAACGAGAATAGTCACTGTTGCTTCTTACGTTTTTTTTTAGAACCGATCGGTTCTATGTTTTGTATTAAGCTATAGGTATTAGTCGTTAATTATGCCAATATTAATTCATATCTTTTTACGATTTGTAGTACAATGTATCTAGTGGTATGTATTTATATATTTTTTTTAATAGGTCGTTTTTATTCTGGCTTACCAATTAGAGGTGTCTTTCATTGTACGATTTCTCAAGCAGGATCAATGTATTTCACAGGCTTATAGCGTAGACTAACGTACACCTTTATTCAAATAATGCGCTAGTCTCTATAATGTATTATTAATTACGTCTCCCATTTACAAGTAAGGCGCGAAAAGATTTATGGTTGCGTGAAAATATATCTGGAAATTGTGTCGATGAGGCGCTTTTTAAATTGGAAAAATGTACCCAGAGGTCGACACTTTTGTACAGTTTGAATGCGGTCGTATGCGGAATAGGTTTGACATTTTTTATATTTTTTTTTTATGTTTCTGGGATTACGATAGGAAGCTGCTAACAAATCGATTTCGTATGAATAAATTAATGGTAGAACAGCGAATAACGATGGAAACTCATTGGACATTGATTTAATGTCAAATGACTGTATGATAAAAAAATGTGAAATTACATTTTATTTATAACTCGGGACACTAAATGGAAGAAATCCATAAGAGAGAAAAGGAAAATATCTTATTAGTAAATCATCTATGCTATAACGACGCTATCTGTTTTTTTTTTTAAATAATAAAAATAATACAATTACAGTATTATAAGTAGAAGAAAAAGATTTGCTAGGAGATACTCAGGATGAAAAAATATTCATATCTTTTTTTTTTAACCACAGCGACGATATCGAAATATTCGCTCGACAAATTATTTCAAATTTGGCGCTCTTTATGAGTTGTGATATTTATATTTTTTTTTCCATCGTTTATTTACACTTCAATCTACTTCGACTTTGCATATTCAAATAGTACTAAAGCACTATTTATCATTTAAGTACCAAGTACCAAGTACTAAAGTACTATTCATCATTTCAAGACAAAAAAAGCTATTTGTTATACTCACTTTTACTGTCACCCAGTATAGACGATTCATCGGGAAATTTAAGATAAAAATTTAATGGGTGTTACTTATTTTTCTAAAGCGAAACATCCACATAATATCTGCAATTTTTAATATGGATGACAATAAATCCGACCATTTTTTTGAAACATCTGAATAGAAATTTCATAACGCACCTATGCGTATACGTGTGTCGTGTACACAATTTAAATTTCGCTACTGTAAAAAAGAAATTTTGGAAGCTATTCCTTTTTATAAAATAATACAGGAAGCCACTGCGATTTTTTTATCTTCGGCTGCAAATGATATCGATTGATCATCTCCATTTTTACATATTTACTCGTAGTATTCGGTTAGTAGAATCTGCGCATTGGAAATTACTTCCATATAATATCTTGTAAACCGTAATTAATTCTACGGAGCATGTAGAATTAAGTATTTCCCTAAAGAATGCATGACAATTTTTCGTATAGCCTACTTTCATCTCGATATCAAAATCTATTTAGTATAATAATAAACGTTAATGTATACTATCGAAAATTTAAAGATGATAGATCCGAGACTTTTATGTATCTATCGTACATGGTGAAAACGGCATATAGAAAGAATAATGATTCATTCAAGTAGTAATCTAGTCATTAATCAGCAATTATCTGCCTGTCGTTTAACCATGTAATCAATTGATAAAGATTAGGTTCCTCCTTCTTGTTTTTCTTCTTCTTTTAAGAGTAAAAAACTATTCAAGATCGAATCCTAACTCGTTCTATCTATTCCATGGCGATGCTTCTTAGTACGTATTTTACAGTGTATGCAAAGGCTGCAAAGCCAATTATCACGACTAGGTTGGTGAGGGCACTGTGCAGGGGACTCTGATCTCTTTGGAGTTGGTCTCGTATCAAGGAAGAAACTTCAGATGTTGTAGTTTGATGCCTTGCCTGTTTTTCAAGTTCTCTTCGATGTTCCACTTCTGCCTTGATTGCCTATGGAGTACAGGATAACAATGGAGTGGTGTCGATTGCATTATTTTATATTTAAATGGAATGATTATGCTAGAGCACCTACGGAAACTGTTTCTGGAAAGAGTTCACAAAACATCTTGTCTTTAAGATTGTATTCCAAACTCTGGGCTGCGAGTTGCCTCTTCTCATAGTCTGTAGTGCTAATGCTGCCAAGAGTAGGACTCTTTTCAATCTGAAAATAACAGTGCAAGTTAAATAAATAACTCTTTTGCATTGGTTTTTTTCTAACAACATTAATTATTGTTTACCATGAAACTGAGCAATCCAGTAAGGATTGTTGAAACGCTCCAAGCCGGATTCCAAGTATCTGGATGAAAATCCGAAATAGATAGACAGAGCCTAGTGTTTACTTGGAACCGACCATTTGGAGTGATCATGTATATACTGGGTGGTTGAAATGGAAATTGTCCAGGAAACACTAGTTTACCATGATAAAATCCACCTTCATACGGAGTGCTCTCTGGTCCTTTAACTACATAATGCCTATAAAATATATGAATTAATAACAATAAAACATATTCTATGAAAACTAAGCATGAAGTTCATTACCATTCTAAAATGTTGGAAGGAACTGGCTCGGCAAGAACATAAGGTACAGGATCTTTTTTAAGCCGCAAATAATCCTGTTTTAATCTAGCAGTCGCACTGTTTGGTTTTTTATTCATCTTGACCATAAAGTAGCAATGTTCACTCCACCCTGTGAACTCTCTGTAACAATAACTCCTCAAAGAACTATTTTGACTCTTGTCAAAGTCCTCTATTTCAAGATCAAATAATGTCACAGATAGCTGCTAGTGAGAGGTACCACTATTCTTCCTGTCAACGTTCCCAGAAGATTACGTGTCCGTAACCTATTTTATTAAGCGATCAAGTTCCAGATCACATTAATCACAAGGAATAGGTTACTCCGTGCAGTTTGATTAAAATTCGACGAAGTAATGACACAAGATGATTTCAGTCATACCGAATCTGATGATTAACGTATAACGAACGCGTTGTAAATTCTTATCGATCACTAGGCCCAAATGATGAACATTAAACATCAAAAACTTTGACAACTATCATTTTTGCAATATAAAACATATGATAGTAAAATACATTCCAAGGTATATACATAGTTCTGCGATAAGTCGTCATTGACTGATGGAACGTGCGAACATGAACTGTAACAACTGATTTCAAAGCATATTATGACAATTCATATAATCAATTATCTTTGAACTGACAATGCGTGTAATATTGACATAAAGCGCATAGAAATATATCATATTAGCTTAGATAAATATTTGAATACCGATGACTGAGTATAGGCTGATGAAAGATTTTCTTAAGTTCTACTCAAATATATAGACAGTGGATAAAACAGTTTCAGAGCTTTGCAAAATCTTCGCTAGATTGCTCTGCATCCGCATGAACTTTCCTCATTCGTTCAGCACATCTTCCTTGCTTCTGGGAGTCTCGGAAGATGATTTTTCTTTCAGGTCTACCAAGATAATCTTCACGAAATTACTGCATTTTCCTATGAATTTGCAGACTGGAAGCTAGGACTTTATTTTGGCATTGGCTAATGCACTGATATGCGGCTTATTTTGTAGCAGACTGTCTATAGGTGTTCGTGTTCTTCAACTTCAGAACCATTCAGAGTGATGGAATGATATTTCGAGTTTCGAATTGCGCTCGGGTTTTGGAAGCGTTTTACAATAGTGATTTGATATATCTGATGTATACTAAGCTAATGAATTTTAATTGTTACATTTCATAGACTGACATTAGTGTACGATTGTGCGAAACATGAAGCAAATCTTGTGTGGAAAATTCGGGTAAGGTGATCCGGCATTTGCTCCATTTAAAACAGTTGGAATAAAACTTGTATTTTATTAGCTCGTTTTATTTGAGAGACCTTTGGCATAATATCTTTAAGTATTTATATTTATTATTTATAATTATTTGTCACAGTTTTGAGATCATCTCTGTCGTGAGGTTATACCAATAGCAATGGTAGCACTCTTGTTTTACTCTCTTTTAATTCCCACTCTGGTGTTACAACACTTTGAATAACTTTTTAGAAATCCATAGGTTACTTTTAATCTATCTTTTAATTTATTTAGGAGTTTGAGAATTTTACATACATATTTTTAAATAGGATAATAACGTACTATGTATATATATTATGTATATTCCAATACAGAATGTTACGAAACAGTTCATTACCCATGAGAAAAAGTATGTTTTCATGTTGTGAATTTAATTTCTTTCTTTTTCATTCAGGTATAGCATCCTGTTTATATCGAAAAGATCAAACTGTCCGGTCGCGCTGATCAATTCACGCAATGTGATGTCTGGAAGATTTGCTAAACTATATAGACCTATCTTAGCATCACCACAGCCTCGTCACTTTATAAATTCTAGTCGGAGCTATGGCATGGTAGTTGCCAGAGTCCTAAGGGGTGTACTAAAAATCCGTTATCTATTACTGGGTGGAGCAGTCGGTGGTGGTGTAACACTACAAAAGGTAATTGTTTACTTCTGCGTTTATTATATATTTTCAATGATTTTATTGGATTGTATAGTTTTATTTTTATGTATTCATATTGACTTATTACTCTCCATAGAAATATGAACAATGGAAGGATGGTCTACCAGATATGTCATGGTTGAATGAATTAATACCAAATGAACAGCAATGGCAAGACTTTCGTGGTGCCATGATGACTTTCAAGAATACTTTATCGGACAAAATCGAAATTGGTAAGCTCTTATATTATATTGGTTTTAAATAAATATTAAAATATAGTAAACATGAGCTATGGAACATGGCGCAATGTAAACAGATCCCCGTATAAAGGAACTTGGAGAGGCAAAATATCGAGAGTACAAGATATGGTTTGACCAAAGATTAGATGATGCCATCAAAGCAGCAGATAACCGTAAGGGTGACCAGCTAACAGACACCTCTCCAACGCGTGAGTTTAACGAAGATTCTAGGATCTTGGATTCCTGGTCACTTTACTCCACAGCATCCTGTTTCGAATCCTTCCATATTGATATTAATATTTCTTTGACATTCTTAACTGTCTTCTGCCTGGGTGAAAACTGATTGTTTTGCCAACAAAATAGGTTAAACTATATTTGTCTCACTAAATCTTGAATAATGAAATTTACAGCCAGTTCCCTTTGCATCCTGTCCTGATTTCCTGAGTAACACTTCATACGATCGTATAACATATTATGTTTGCATGATTGCACCTTTCCTTACGTTATGCTTCTTTAAGTCATTGTACTTAGTATGGAAATGCTTTATATGCTGTTTTTTTAATACTATCATTAATATATGATTTGGTCTGTTCTGTTCAGGTATATTTGAAGCGATCACAGCCATAGCAAACCAAGTTTATTCAGGTGTGTAGATATTAAAAATTTAATCTAGATTTATTTGTCTGTCCATTCAGGATTTTTACGGTTATTTCTTGTAAACTACACATCTATAGTGAGACGTAAATCGAATTATTAATTATACAATAGTAGTAAAACTTGGATTCTTGGCATTCTGTATACACATATATTGAGTTGAGTTTTTATATAACTCCAGTTAACGGGAACGAATTGAACTCCAATTAGTTTAAATTATAAGAAGAATATATATTTAATACTGAATGGGACAGACCTTGCAATTTTGTGTGTTGTAAAAAATTCGAATGCGTTTTGCACTTTCAACATAAGTCTTTATATTTATAACACTTATTGCGATTTAACAAAATGATATTGCATATACATGAGTTAATACAAAGCATTCCAGTATGTAACCATTTTCATACTGATTCATCGTTACAATAATGAAATACTGAAAAACTTAAAGGTAGTAACAGTATTTACATGTTTTTATTAGAGGCCAAGGGTGAACTGTCGAAGAATTCAGTAGCTTTTGCACGACCCCTAAATAATGAGAATATCGAAGAGGAACGCAGAAAAGCCCGTACGTAAATCCTAAAAAGAAAAACATTAATAAATTAAAACTACAGGGATCATAAACTGAGATAAACTCCTTCGACTCTACCACACAGAATCATCCCAACAGAGATTGGATGCAATGCAGGAGGAATTGATGCAAATGCAACTAAAATATCAACGAGAGCTGGAACGTTTGGAGAGGGAGAACAAAGAATTAAGGAAACAAATGTTACTTCGTGGGAACCAAAAGCTCAACAATCGAAAAATCAAAGTAATTAACCTAATGCATTTTTCGAGTACTAGTGTCCAGTACAATTTTTAAATTGTTTCTAGCACTCTTTTCATTTCAGAAATCACTTATTGACATGTACAGTGACGTTCTGGATGAGCTGAATGATTATGACAGTGCTTACTCCACTGCTGATCATTTACCAAGAGTGGTAGTAGTTGGTGATCAAAGTTCTGGAAAAACTTCAGTACTTGAAATGATTGCCCAAGCTAGAATATTCCCTAGGTAAATTATTTTTTAAGTGCTCCTTATCATTTATAAGATACATATTTTTCTAAGGTATTGTTATATTTTTAGGGGTGGAGGAGAAATGATGACACGTGCTCCTGTCAAAGTAACATTGAGCGAAGGTCCATATCATATAGCACAGTTCAAGGACAGTACGAGAGAGTTTGATCTCACAAAGGAATCTGAATTAGCTGATTTGAGAAGAGAGGTCGAGTTGAGGATGAAAAATAGCGTGAAGAATGGGAAGACAGTCAGTCAGGATGTCATTTCGATGACAGTAAAAGGACCTGGTCTTCCACGTATGGTTCTGGTGGATCTTCCTGGTATAATTAGTGTAAGAAGATATAAATTAATTAAAATTCTTGAGAATCTTAAATATTTTATTAATTCTCGATTTCCATTTTTTTTTGTAACAGACGGTCACTGTTGACATGGCTGAGGATACACGTGAAGCAATTCGCCAAATGACGCAACAATATATGAGCAATCCAAATGCTATTATTTTGTGTATTCAAGATGGATCTGTGGATGCTGAGAGGAGCAATGTTACAGATCTGGTAGCGCAGATGGATCCATCTGGTAAACGTACGATATTCGTACTCACGAAGGTAGGCTTGATAAATATGTTTATAAGGAAGCTTATCTGCTTACAATTTTTGGAAATTAATCTTTCATTTTAGGTGGATATGGCTGAGGAAAATTTGGCCAATCCAGATAGGTTACGTAAAATATTGTCAGGAAAACTATTCCCGATGAAGGCCTTAGGTTATTTTGCTGTAGTCACTGGTCGCGGTCGACAGGACGATAGTATACAGGCTATCAAGGATTATGAAGAAAGATTCTTTAGGAATTCGAAATTATTTAAGTACGCTGAAATTCAATTGAATTTACATAATTAAGGGGTGTTAATGAATGTCACTTTATTTTTTTTAGAGACGGTTTGGCTATGTCGGGCCAAGTAACTACTAAAAATTTGAGTTTAGCGGTGGCTGAATGTTTTTGGAAAATGGTTAGGGAGACTGTCGAACAACAGGCAGATGCTTTCAAGGCTACTAGATTTAATCTAGAAACCGAATGGAAGAATAACTTTCCTAGGTTCGAAGGAACACAATATATTTGTTTTACCTTTTATTTGAAATAAGTCACAAAATAGTTGATGGATTATTCTATGTTAATTAGGTTACGCGAATTAGACAGAGATGAGCTTTTTGAAAAAGCACGTGGGGAGATTTTGGACGAGATAGTTAATCTCTCCCAAGTGTCAGCGAGACACTGGGATGAAGTCCTGACGGCACGATTATGGGAGAAAGTCAATACTCATGTTTTCGAAAATATCTATTTACCTGCTGCCCAAAGTGGAGACACGGGTTTGTATATTATAGATTCAAAATTTGTAATGCATTAAAAATATATATAATTTTACACTTATTTAGGAACATTCAACACTACTGTGGATATTAAACTAAAACAATGGGCTGAGCAACAGTTACCATCCAAAAGTGTAGAAACTGGATGGGAAAGCTTGCAGCACGAATTCCAACAGTTCATAAATCGTGCTAAGCTCAACACTGATCACGATGATATCTTTGACAATTTAAAAACTGCTGTAGTCAACGAAGCCATGAAGCGACACTCTTGGGAAGAGAAGGTATTGAAATGTTAAACAATTTGCACAAGGACTGCATTTTAATAAATAAATAAAATTAAAACAATGCATCCCATAACCTTAGGCTTCGGAGATGCTACGTGTTATCCAATTAAATACTTTGGAGGATCGTAGTGTCAATGATAAAAGAGACTGGGATCAGGCAGTCCAGTTTTTAGAAACTTCAGTGAAGGATAAACTCCAGAGTACTGAGCAAATAATTCGTGATATGCTTGGACCTGGACGTACAGAACGTTGGCTCTATTGGCAATATCAGACAGAGGAACAGCAAAAACGAGTAGCAGTTAAAAATGAGCTTGACAAAATATTATACAGTGACAAAGTAAAGTAAAATATTATCTATCATCTTTCTAGGATATTTTTCTATCTTCAATGTAATCTGAAAATAACTTTTTTTTTACCATTACAGAAACACACACCAACGTTAACACAGGATGAATTAACGACAGTTAGGAAAAACTTACAACGCAATGGATACGACGTAGATAATGAAGTTATTAGGGAAGTTTGGCATCCGGTTTATAGAAGATTCTTCTTACAACAGAGTTTGGCCAGAGCTTACGACTGCAGAAAGGGTTACTTTCTCTATCACACTGGTCTCGATACCGAGGTATACCTGAAACTAAAAAGAAATGTTTTTAAGTCAAACAAATGAATTATACCACTGTTATCATTCTTTTCTATCTATTATAGATGAATTGCAGTGACGTTGTACTATTTTGGAGAATTCAACAGGTTATAAAAGTTACAGCTAATGCATTAAGACAGCAAATCATGAATCGTGAAGCGCGCAGACTTGACAAAGAAATCAAGGAGGTCCTCGAGGATTACAGCCAGAATAACGAAATAAAGGCGAAATTATTAACTGGAAGACGAGTGACTTTAGCGGAAGAATTGAGTAAGTAACCATCAATTCATCAAACACTATATATTGGCCAGATATAATATAGTATTAATTAATTTTCAAACCCATCCATTGTTCCTTCCTTAGAACGAGTTAGGCAGATTCAAGAAAAACTAGAAGAATTCATTCAGGCATTGAACAAAGAAAAGTGAAAGGAACGAACCACGAATGAGTACGGACAAACCGAAGTTGCATCTTGTATAAAATGTCTATAAAGTCAATCCGGGTGGTTGACTGTTCTATGCCTGCTTAGGAACTATTGATATTAGCACTTTAGTCATCATACTAAGCATGTTCTTCGGTCGGGATTTGAATTCTTCAAATACCGTTATATCGATCCGTTCAGCATTTTTTAAATTTTACAAGCCTGCAAAGCCCGACTTAGACCATACAAAGGTGACGCAAAGTGCTTTGCTCATATTGTATCGATAGGTATGAATCTTAGTTGTGAACGTAGTGCGTGTTCATGGCAACAGTTGGTCATTAACAAGGAAAAATTGCACTTCGATCGTGGAAATCGAGCGAGCAGATGCTAAGCCCGGATGTACCATTCTACATTACAATGTATAGAAAACCTTGAAATGTTGAAAAAAACTGTAATTAGCGTCCGATGTGTATAAGCGTTGTTATGAGAATCCAATTAAAAATAAATATAAAAAAGTCATCCTTATCATACATGTCAATTTCGCCGTTGACTGAAGATTAAGAACAACAACAATACCTTTTTTGGCAAATACGTTATACACAGACGATAATTCACTAGCAATGTGGCTGTTTTGCTTTCTGACTGCTTAGCTCCAGTCACGCTTATCTTTAATATAAGTAAAATATATACTTAACAAGCATGTCTTTAGCAATTTTTTATCTGCATTGTCGAGTTATGGCATAAAAAATAATTTTTTAAAGTCTTCGAGTGTAATAAATGATTTATATTTTGCATGCGTAATTTTGCTGTTCATTTGGTCAGTACACATAATCGTTACTTCGTGATTTTTTGTGCATTCAGAAGTTGACATTTCACTCAGTAAATTATCTACGGTCATTCGACGCTAACTTTCCGGCAGTACGCCGGATTTATATATCTTTAGTCGAATTGTAGAACTACTGCTGCCGATAATCGCGATTATCGGCAACGCGAAGACCTTGTATGTAAGACCGTGAACGTACCTGTCACAAATGTGTTCGAAAATGAACCGAGGCAGCAATGCACGCAGCACTCTCGGCTGATACAGAGATGAGTCGGGAGATGCACAACGCTACGATTTTAGGCGATACCAAAATCATGGCGCTAAATCGTAGCGGCGAGTCTGGAAGTAGG
>JASANN010000262.1:3962361-3973027 GCA_031762395.1 Calameuta pygmaea | reverse complement strand
ATATGAAAAACACTTTCTTAAAACTGTTTCAACAGTAGGCTTTTTCAATGGTTCTTGAGAAGTTCTATAGTTCCCGGTCTTGTTCTAAGGGTTGCTTTGGGAACCAGCGGTGAGTAGCGGAGAACATCTGCCCGCCCAAGCTACACGTTCGTGTTCACCACGTGTAGTTCGGCTACGACGGAATACGCGTTATCGACGGAGGCGATGATCACAAAATCCTACTTTCAGACTCGCCGCCACGATTTAGCGCCACGATTTTGGTAACGCCTAAAACCGTAGCGTTGTGCATCTCCCTACCCATCTTTGCCTGATATTCAAACGCAGCTGTCGTAGGTGTGTTCGCAAACCAATCATATTGTTTACGTTTGCAATCAATCTAAGTGAAAATCAAATTTTACTTATTCAAAGATGCTTTAATTAAATAAAAAACTGATTGCAGAGCAATCAGGAGAAAATCAAGATCGATTAATTCATCAAGAATATCATATGAAAATATGCTTAGTTATTTAGAATTTTAATAAAAAATAAAAATTTTCTGTTTGAATTAATATTTATTAATTGTTACATAGATAGCAGCGGAGCAATTTATTTGACATTATAAACATAAATTTTTAATTTTCCGCGCTAACTTCCCGACGGTCACTACCGGACTTGCACCAAAAAGAAAAAAAATCACAAAATATTAAAAGGCCCTAAAGAGACATAATAAGAAATATTCCTAAAATGCTAAAATTACCCCCCCCCCCCCATTCATAAAAAACAATATACATATAGGTAATACATTTATCGATATATATACAGAGCTGAATAGAGAGATGCTCAACGCCACGGTTTTAGACGATACCGACGATACCAAAAGCTTGGTGCTAAATTGTAGCGGGGAGTCCGAAAGTAGGATTTTGTGGTCATCGCCTCTGTCGATAACGGGTATCCCGTCGTAGCCGAGCTGAACGTGATCATAAGCGTGTAGCTTGGCAGACAGAGGTTCTCTGCTACTTACCGCTGGTTGCCACGATTTAGCGCCATGCTTTTGGTATCGCCTAAAACCGTAGCTCTGTGCATATCCCTACTCATCCTTAGTATACATATGTATATATCCAATAATATTTTACCACACGTCATGCTCCATGTTATGACCGAATTTGAAATTTAATATCCATCGGCAGCTGAAAAAACAACAGTAGTTCTTTACCGTTTTTTCCATTTCCCATCAACCCTTAGTAATAATGTAAGTCCAAGCATCCCTTCGCAGCGTGTTCTCTACATACATACATTCCCAACAATAAAGGTGGGCATGTGATCGTTGCAGCGCCGGCGTACGGTATGTCTCTGACATAACGCAAACGTTACGTCAGAGAGTCACTTACTAGTGGGTAAGAGAGAGAGAGAGAGAGAAAGAAAGAGAGGGCGAGTGAGTGAGAGCGCTAGTGTGAGAGGGGTAAGCGACAAAGGGTGATGGGGATGGTATTACTGGTCACCCAGCGTAAGCAGAGGGGTTGTCTGGGGTAGTATTCCTTGCGTGAGATGCGAGTGGGGATGCACGGCGTGGGCGCCAGGGAATAGCAGTGGGGGTGGCACGTCAATAGGAGAGTCCTCGAGGGTCGTTGGAGGGGGGTAGATAAGCTCGATAGGGGTGGTGGTAACGTCGAGGCCACAGAGAATTTGCAGGAAACCAGAGTGAGAGGAAGGGGGGGGGGGCTCTCATCGGGAAGCCAAGGTAGGGGGTTTGGGTAGGGCAGAGTAGGGTAGCCTAGGGGTGGAAAGCTCGGATAAGAAGGAAGGGACTGGTGGAGCCTCGGCGCACCGCCACCGTGTCGCACTAAAATGTGACTCGAGGCACCGAGCGTACCGAGCCCGAAATTCCATTAGTTTAGGAAAGTACGTACACCTTGGATCTCCCGTGGTCGAGAGGAGCGAAAATAATAATAATAATAATCGGGGATAGCCTTGAAAAAAAATCTCTACCGCGCGAGTCCTTACGTGCACCGAAGTATACATATCATTTTACTCTAGTTGAAGAAGAGGGAGAGAAAGAGAGAGACAGAGAAATAGCCGAGAGAATACGTAAGCGAGAGAGAGAGAGAGAGAGAGAGAGAGAGAGAGAGAGAGAGAGAAAGAAAGTGTGTATCTGAATGAAAGAAGAACGAGAAAGAGAGGAATATTAGATTGAATAGCGTGCGTGTGGGTGTGTGTGTGTGTGTGAGAGAGAGAGAGAATAAGAAAACAAAAGTGAATAGGAGAAACAAAGACAACAGTGAGATTATCTAGTAGATCGGGAATGAGAGAGAGAGAAAGAGATTGAGGAACTGGAGCGGAGTGTATATACATTGCCTCCTTGGTAAATTTTCTTAATGTACTCGACTGTTACTACCTGTCATTGCGGATGGAAAATAATCGCGTGTAACCGATGACTGAGTGACGTCATACGAAGTGGCTGACAGCTGGTTTTTTAAAAATATAAATAGTGATCCTTGTGACGGCGTGACGTGAAGGAGAGCGGGGAAACGCGAGAACAAAGGAGTAAGAAAGTACGCGAGGAGAGACCAAGGTAAGTCTTGTTGGATTATTTTTGATTTTATTTTTATTTATGCACGAGTTTATCATTGGCCATCTTGACACACTGGCATGCTACTTACTTATACCTTTCCTTGTCACTCTGATTATCTATTATCATTCACATTGATGACAGACATTGTTTCTAATATTAATACTTACGTGTTGTATGGTTCGACAGTTTTTATCTCCATTTCTTGTATGTCATAATAAATACCGTCTACGTTTTCTTTTAGCGTTGACTGTACTTGTTTCGTCAAAAATATTTGAAGATAACTTGTATTACTTGTGTAGCTCTTAGTAGAATATAAAGAGGTTATGTTTCCATGTACCAGCAGTTCGATTACCGTTAATACATATCTCGTGTTACAATTTACGTTTCTTCTTAATCCATTTACGTGTCTCTGGGAAATTACTTGAATGTGTAATTGTACATACACTCGCCATTTCTTCCCGACGGCTATTAACCCGAACCTCTCTGAACGCGTCCTCGATTACGAGGAAATTATGCAAATTCGTCATGTCCTTTATTTAGGTCGAGTGCATTTGTCATTAAATTTGTCTGTTCCATATACCATTTTCACTATGAGTCTGATACGTTTTTTGACTCGTGTATTTCTTTTTCTCCTTCTTTCGCACTGATCCTGAGTCTCGTATTTCGTACCGTGGCTAACCTAGAGTTGTAGGTTACCCAAATCGAAATTCCCACTGAATTCGTGGCAGTTTCAGCGGGCATCGATCCGTCCGCCTCTCTTTTCGCAATGAATTTTCGCTTGCGCGTCATCTCATTTGCCTACCTAGAGACACTTATGTGTACACGTAGAATATTTTAGGTTAACGTAAGCGCCAAAGTACGAGAATAGCATGGATGGAAATTAAATTGTCTGTAGGACTGTTTGATACTTGTTGAGCTGGCAGCTATTGAGAGCATTGAGTTTTTCTAACGATTGTTTTGTATTGGAATGATATTGCGTATGTATGTGTGTACGTATATACTTACAGGTTTGGTTATATTGTTATAATGCGAGGACAGGGGGTTGTTAGCTAAAATCGATTGTGGCTGCAGCTATTATAAACAGGTTTCCACTGACAGGCATTTTGTGACTGCAAGATTTATTGGTTTGTTTGATTAATTATTTTTAAAGTAAATCAAAATCGAAATGTTTTTATAGTTTGAGATATATTCTTTTAACTTTTCTTTTTTTTTTAGTATTTAGCACTCATCTAATTTTCATTGCGACTATCAGTAACGGTTAGACTTTAGTATGGTTTGAGAGGAGAAACAATAATCGCACTAAGAGAATGTTAGAAACGTCCGCTTAATCCGTTTAGATCGATCGAGTGGCGCTCGTTAATTCAATTCCATTTTCATGGCCGTGTGCGACAACCCTCCTCGCATGTTAGATTCTCAACGATGTAAGGTTAACGTTTGTAAGAGTTTCCACCCCCCCGCCCTCCCTTTGTCAAGGCAAGTAACTTCATATACTTATGTTTAGCGGAACGTTGAGAAAAATTCAGTGGTGTTTTGAAAAAAAAAAAAACGTAATTAAGTTCAAATATAAACATAATAACGTTGGAGAAATTTATTTGTATCAAGTTGTAAAAAATTTACCGTGTCGAAACGTGGAAAAATATTTTTCCAGAAAAGTTGGAGTAATGTGGCTGATATGAAATTTTTATCGTTTCTTTTTCATAGAGGGATTGCTTTATAGCCTCCCCTTAGTCCTTTTACTCACTTCATATTCCATTCCCTGTAGAGATCAGGTATGTTTATGTCGAATCCCGGGGGTTTAAACAGTACAACGATTTGAAATCTTAACACGATTAGGCGGCCAATATTTCGTAATGTTGCTAAAACAACCCCTTGTACATATATATGATATGCTAATGAGTTCCTGAGAATTATTAGACTCTCTATACATGAGGAGACTGGAGTCTGGATACGGTGTCTCTTTCGTCCTTGGTACTTCCTCTTGAGTCACGTGTTCTGGAATTTCTTTAACTAGAAAGCGAATGTTGTCGTTTTAGGTGGTATTTTATCTTGGAGACCTGATACGTCTTATACGGTAATTTTGATTGGTGGTAAATTTTAAAATTATTGAAATACTAAGATTGGATATGAATTATGAGATTTTAGGGGATTTTTGAAATTATACATCATTTCTCTTATTTTCAACTTTTGTTGGAAAACGCTTAGAAATTTATCTAGCTATCTTTTTTATCTCGAGTCTGGCTATTACTAAACTCTCTATGTGCATTCAATTTCGTCGTCTGTTATTATTTCGCAGCAAAGATAAACTTGGTGGAAATAATAGAGTGTATGTCTGCGGGAATATGGTCCAGTGCAAGTCGATGGGAAATGGAGACTATAAGAGTAGTAGGTAGGAGAGTTGGTTCGATAGTTGGCGAAAAAGAGAAGGTCGGAGAACCCGTTGTGTGACGGCTTTTGTTTCTTGAGTTCTGAAACTGAACTGAAGAACGTTAACCTGAATCCCGTGAATTGCGGACAAACGATTCTACTCTATATCTCCCCTTTAGGGTATTTTTAATCATTTTTTTTTTCTTTCTTTTTCTCGAACAAGTCGATGGTCATGCGGTGCACTGTTGAAGAACTTGATGAATGAAAAGAAATTATCAAAATTTTTATACCTAAATTGTACGTGACTGTGCGGAATATTGATTATTGTTGATTTTAAAAAACTACTTGTCAGAGCTCGATACCTGCTATTACGTGAGAATAAAAAAAAATTGATATTTTACGAGTGTTCATAAAAAAATTTACGTGAAATCTTTTTTATTTTCAAAAATTCGAAACACGTTTTTCCAAAATGTTGGCAATTGTTTTAAATGTGTAATACAATTCAGATCACGAGAGTGGTCCTGGAATTTATTAGATGTCAAAAAAAACCTTTTTTTCACGGTATTGCACATCCATTTCCTCGGCATTAAACCAATATTGCACAGCATGTTTAACCTGGCTATTTGAAAAAAGCTTGACTATGAATCAGCCGGTTACGCTTGCATTGGAAAGCAATCGTTAAAAACGAGAGAAAGAGGGAGCAGAATTAAAAAAAAAGATAGAAACAGCAGATAAAAAATAAACTAACCTGAGAACAATCCTCGTTCAATTTTCCATGGTTCGCAGAGTGCGATAATCTTCAGGAAACATGCGAAGTTCCTCACGTTCAGTAAACACATTAGAAACGAGCCATTTTGCTTAAGGGCGATACAATTTCCAAGATTTAAGTAAATAACGTGACTGTCTACTAAGCAAATTGAAAAAATCGTCTATTCCTTCTATGAAAAATATTCCTATCACGAGAAAGCATAGTCGATATAACCTAACCTACAACAATCCATTGGACATGCATATGCATGTAACGATGCTGGAGAGAAAAGCACAGAGGCAAAGGGAGCTTAAAATCGTAAAACACTTTGAAACTCACTCGGCGTTGAAAATGCCGCTTTATTAAAGCAGGTTCATCGAAGCGACTCTAGAGTGTCAACAATCGTGGCTGGCGATGTACGCGGCGCCGTACGGGCTATTGGCAAATGGCGGTTGGAAAAGAGTTTCGGCTGTGAATATTCGTGCTGTAGCCGACAGGAGGCGGCGTTACAGACTAATGGCGGACATAGACATGACCGAGGCACAAAAGGAAAAAGTAGGATACAGGACTGAGAGGTGAAATATAATAAAGCACAAAGATAAAAGGAAAGCCAGTAACAGAGATACGAAGACAATTGTACACAGCCAAAAGTTAGTAGGTACACGTAATGGATCGAGTACACGTCCAAAAATCTCTCTTTTTTTTTCCTTCATATATACTTACTTTCTTTTTAAAGCTAAAAGCCTCTAAGGTATACCCAACGATTACTCTGTTCTTTACCAGTCTTTGCAATCCTTACCTTTATCGTCCTTTGCAATTGGCTATCCGTTGCAGAAGGAAAACTAAGCCCCGCGGTACTACCGTAGGATATACAGTGGATACTTAACCTCACTCTGTGAAGCCAGTGATGAACATGTCAAACCTTATCTTGGAAAAGTCAGAGATGGGTGATATTCCTCGTTGCCTGTTGCATATCCTTGTCGTTATCCTCGGACACGGAAAATGAGTACGTAACGAATACAATTTACATACTTATCAGATATTGAAAAATGCTCTGCATTCGTGTTCCTCACTTTTATATAAAAGTCCCACGTGTTATTTATCTGCCTGAATACACTCTCGCCAATTCACTTACGGACGTCGCTTATTATTTATATTCTTACTTGGCTGTGTTGGCTTATAGGTTAGGTTCAATTTCACGAATAAATATTCAAACAGATTGGTAATGTCCTAGCTAACCGCCGCGCATTCCCTGCGTACCAGGTTACGTTACGGATTATATTAATTACGACACGATACAAATTATCCCGTACCATTAACGATAAATTATTCCTATTTTCATCTTCCTTATCACTATCAGATAAACGATAAGTGTGTCTGGAGAATATAAAATGGCGTATTAATGCCGGCTATACTTACATATGTACATGTTTAATGTATGAGTAAATGACTTTTTATGTAAATATTTAGATATATTGTGCTGCTACCTATTTTGTCTAATGCCGAAATTACAATTGCTATTTGAATACATCCGTTGTATATGGGTACTTATGTACTACGCTATTTTGATTCTTGAGTATTATCCTGCTTTTCCATGATGATTTTCATGAATATTGTTTTTCACGATCTATTCTATGCTTTTTGTGTAATTATAAAAAAAAATATACAAAACAAAATTTCTTTAGGCAATTTTTGTTCCCACGGTGAATCCCTCTTGTCGTCATAGGAAGGATCTTTGATGTTTAGTCGGGAACAAGTGAAACATTCTTTTAGAAATAAACTCAACGCTCTTTTTTTTGTTTCGCATAGTATACATGAATATCTTTTTCAGATGCAATATAGAGATTATTTTTTTTAACTTACCATAACAGTATACGCATTCTCTGTTATTTGTTGCGAGAAAATAGTTTGTTGTTATTATCATCGTTATGAAAATCGTACGAGAAACCTAATGTCGATTTACTTGTATAAAATGTTATATATTTTCTTGTGTCCTCTTTCATATTTTTTCTGCGTAAAGATCTGATAAAACTGAGGCTTCCGCTACCCCGCGAGGACTTTCCTATCTCTTTTTTTATTCTTTTTTTTTTCTTTGTCTTATCTAGCGTTCAGACACTGTCTGACGTCGGTTCGTAAAACTTTTACGATTACTCCATGTCGTCACAGGCTTTGTAATACGTGATGGGGAACATAAAGTAACTGTACGGATGACGTCATTGGAGAAACAATTTATCTTGCGAATGAACGAGCACGATGATGAAAACTCTTCATGCGATCTTCAGCAGAAAGTAAAAACTCCGAAAACTAAAGAATGTCTAATTGTTCGATAAATATTTTCGGAACACATTTTTTCTGGACACCCGTTACGTCGATTCGGTATTCATACACAGAATCACCGAGAATGAAATTTAATTGTGGAAAATTGCAAGGCTATCTTTAAGAGGTTATTGTATATATCAAGGTACAATATAGTAATACATATATTTGTATTTGTATTAATGCACATAGGTTGCACAAAGTCACAAATCCGTTGCATTTGACTCGACATGAGATTACTGCTAAGCGAACTGTTAATAAATTTCACGGCGGCCAATTTGCAGAAACTTTTCGCAATTTCGTGCTCCAGGATACGTACAGATATACTAACCTACCTCAAGTGACGAATCGACGCGTCGTTGCCGGATGCTGTATACCCATTCCGCACCAAGCAGCCGAAGCCAATGAATTGGCAGACTTCCTCCTCGCAAGATAAGGGAAATGCGCCGTTATCACAAGTAAATTAAACGAGACGAGTGTGTCTGGTCTAATACGAATTTTCCAATTTCCTGTGAATGGAGGAGTACGCGATCAAGTGTCAGCAGCCGGTTTCATCCTTCCTTTTCAATAATTTTCTTACCGCGACTGAGCGACTAATGAGTACTGGCATTTCTATAATTATACCGGTTCCCTATATAGACGTAAAAATTATAGAGAGCCGATGACGTCAAAGTATCACGAATATGTATTTAGACGTCATCTTTCATTCTTTATCAATCTTTTCATGGAGACGTCACGACGCGTGCGATGAAAATTCGAAGTGAAGTAAAAGCAAAATTTTCGGTCTTTCTACCGATCAAAAGACGCCGAGCGCCATCTTTGTAATTTCTATGAAATAGGTCCCTTTAAGCCTCTGCCAAGGGGAACGGGAAGACATTTTTTATGCCGGTGTCCGCCATTAAATTGGCTACGACAAAGCTTGGAAGCTTTACTCATTGCGCTGTTATTAATAGATGGAGCCCTTGTAGGCGTCCTTAGTAAAGGGACTGGATGCTTTTTATTTTCCTTTTTAGATAATCTTGCAGACTTTTCTTTTGATGGCTATCGCAGACGTCTGGTAAAGAAGTGGCTGCTAAAACGATCCTGCGGCCTCGTGAAAACGTCTCTCGAATTACGGTTGAGCTAGGTGAAAGCCAAAGGCCGCCTTTTTGTTCTTCCTTCTCGTGCACTCGTCTCAGTTTAGGTTGGGTTCAATATTGGTTGAGGTTAAGTTGAGGAGGCTATAGATTGTAACTGGCTGGACGCCAAGTGCCAGGCCTGAATATTATCTATCTTCTCGCCTGAATATATTCAGGCCTGCTGTTACGGAGTTGCTCATTACAAAGGAGAAACGCGGCCAAACTGCTTCTACACTGTTATGATATTTGAATTTGAATTTCTTTTTCTCGCCAATATCGCTATGATTTTCCATTACTCATTTTTTGCTTACGTTTTATTGTATCTCATACTTTCTCACAGTTTGTAACCGTGTTCTATTATTTTTAACGGTTTTCAGATTCGAATTCAGAGATCTGATTGGCTCTGCACGTATAGGTTTCCGATTGGCCCGTATAGACCAATCAGATTAATTGATCTCACCTCACTCTGATTTAAACGTTGCCAGAAATAATTTACCGCGAGAACGAACGATTTCAATCCTTAAAAATTGTTTCAGACTCCCAACTGAGTGATTATCCAATAATTTGTCATGATACCGTTTGAAAACGATAATGGCGTGTTCATCATGCTCCATTGCGTGACTGATTGATGATTTTAATTCGTTAATGACTAACTCGCGTTTCTAGTGACATGCGGTATTCGACGAGTCAGTCTAGTAGGGTTCTTTGATAAATGATTAAATAGGTCCTGAATACGGTAGCAGCTCAAAATAGAGGACAAGGAACTGCGATGCAGAACAGCCTAATAACTCCCACTAGATTCCACTTAAAGGCGAATTTCTCGACTACCTAACCTAACCTAACCTACAAGAAATATTTTTAGCAAACAAGCAAATACATAACCTTTCCGACAAGCACGTACCCGAAATAACCTCAAAATCGCATACAAAAAAAGAGTTCACCAATAGAGCCAAGAAGTGCTTGAGACTCTCAGCGAATACTTGATTATTTTTACCCAGGTCAAGGAAGTGTCCGAGGAGAAGACGGAAACGTATTTTTTTTTTTCCCCCCCAAGTATCTAGGTCACCAGGACGTAATGTAATGGTCGTACTCGTGTCTTGGTTGATTTCTAACCAGGCAAGACTGAACAAACGGCTCAAGAAAAGTGGAAGTGAAGTAATGGATGGCGCGACTGAGAGTCAAGGGAAGACAAAAGATGGCAGAGGAGCATAGCTGTACTAAAAGGCGGTACGGCGGTAGATAAATAAAAAGAAAATGAACTAGAAGAGGGTCTAACTGATCGTTCGCGTGCTTTTTACCTATCTGTCTGAAGCGTTACGGAACATTGAGATCAAATGCCAATGACGTCAAGTAGGGCGAGTGAAGATATTCCTTTGTCTTTTCACATGAAAAATCATATGTATATTTCGTAGTTTTTATATATCTATATATATACACACAAGTACACACACATCAAGCAAAACTGACAACAGCCTTCGGTTGTTATGAAGCCGAAAGCTTTTTTAATTGACATTCAATTTTATCCTATCATACTTTTCGAGTCTGTCCACCCGGGGGGGGGGGGGGGCGGGG